>RBKR01000030.1:0-168652 GCA_004835665.1 Phoma sp. XZ068 | reverse complement strand
ATATCCACTATCGGTGCCTCTGAATGAAAGACCAGAGTGTAATGCTGTCCGTAAAAGGCAGCGCTGCCATGGCTTCAAGCGATAGAAAATCTTTTCAGCGTCACTCTAGACCTCAAGACACCAACCTTGGGCCGAGAAACTTCGCTCAACAAGCTGCAGGTGCTACCCAGGCGGCACTTCTTGGAAGGTCCTCCAAAAAAGAAAGAAAATCTGTACAGTCAATGGAAAACGCTGTCTTTGCAGGGAGAGTGCTACAGGCAAATAAAAATGGTTATTTGTGCATACACGATGGACTATGGCAATTGTCAAGGGTGCTAGAGATGAGCCTGGCCGCCGAGAGCTTGAGAAGATCGGGCGTGTCCAGCCATCCACATGTTGCGCGATCAATCAAGTATCGAGTCGGAGACCTCTATGTTCTTTAGGTTGAGTATTCCAGATTCACCCTAGAGGAAGTTCTAATGTTCATCGCTGCCGTGACGAATCTCACCATCCGGATTGTAGCAGCGCGGTAGCTTGAAACGCTTCGAATATGTTCACTTGCTGAATTATGCCGATGTTCTTGTCTATAAAATATAGCTGCTTCTGGCATGTAAATAATGCTAATCTACTGCCTACAATACGATTTTGCGCAATGCAGGCCCCTCCTCTGTGCGCATATTCTATGGTTATACCAGAAACGGTTCCTGAACTCATTGTCAGCGAATGCGGACTGTATATGGAGAACAACACCCTGAAATCACCTCCTAATATCGACCGCAGCATAACCTTGGAGCAAGCATCCTGAGTGCATGATGGCAAGCCAAGTGCAGGACTCTTGCGTAGCACCGCCGTATCGTCGTAATCGGGAAACAAATAAGATGTTGGGTGAGCAACGGAGAAAGCTGGAGCGGTCACGAGCTCCTTGTGGACTTCCTTGAAACATGTTCAACGATAGTACGCCTTCCATCATCAAGCTTGAGAAACCTGTAAGTCCGATTCTCTGATATCTGTAAGCTGACTGCTGTTGACAAATGCTAGCATCCATACGTGATACAGCAACCAGGGTATAATACGCTTACCCCGTTTCTGGAGTTAGCATCTCTTGAATGTCATGCTCTTTGGCGTGGGGCGGCGGTTAAGTAGGTTGGTGGCACGGATGGATCTAGTTCTAAATAGACACTCAGTAGGCGCCGTAGGAATAGTGCTCAATGATATATTTCTGATCAGCTATCCTTCGTCAAACATCAAGCAGCTTCTCTCTCCTATTCATTCTTCTAGTCACAGCCAATGTCGTTCGTCAAAATCTAGATCCCAGTTCTGCGTCATTTGTACCAGGCCCCAAACAACCGGTCTGAAACTTTACCCGACTACATGAATTTCTTCGGCACCGATTTCTCAGCTGGATTTCCAGAGCTGGCAATGGACGTTGAGCGTTGCACCTCGGAGACGCATGCTCAAAAGCCAGATGAATTTCCATCTGAGCATCATACGGGCTCACGACATCATGGCCCCTCAGCAATTGTCCAGCCTGCAATTACGTTAGAGAAAGTTCAGATGGATATGTTCGTCGCGTTCGATTCTTTCATGCAACTACAAAATGAGTATCAGACTAAATTGCAATGCGTAGAGAGGTAACATCTACTATCGACCAAACAGTTGCGTCAGTGTTGACATAGAGACAGAGAACTTGCAAAGAACGTCCAAGAAGCTCACAACCTACGACAAGATGTTGATGTACTGTCGAACTGGGCTAAAGCCGTGCTGGATCACTTCGGTGATGGAACTAGGAAGGAGGCCAAGGTGGCATCCCAAGACCCTGTTTCGTGAATACGGAAAGAACTTGGCCTGTTGTTACGTATTGTGTCTTGTGATTTGGAGCGCAGCAGCATAAAGGACCTGAGTAACGCTCTTCGAGTTACAGTATCCAATCTAGATGTTGTCTCGTCAATACTCCCGTCGCGTTGAATTCACAAGCCCAGTTATTCATTCAAGCTCAAGGAAGCCTACAAGTGTTGAATTCCTGTACATGAACCTGCTCGAGCACCACATTGAGCAGTGCAGGTCGTGTCAGCCCTTGAAGTTTGGACTAGTACCGTTTCATTGCCTGTGGACGCGCTATTGAAGGGTTATCCTTGAAAGCTTTACGATGGACGCTCATGGCAATGTCTTTAGCGTTCTGAAGGACTGGGGTCGCCCGGTGCGGGTGGAGGTCGCAAAGGATTACTGCGCGGTCCTGACACTTCTTCGGGAAATAGGTTGCCGATAACACGCTTCTGGATTGTGATCCTGCAATGCAGCCACAATACGTACAGGGTATCATCGAGTGCGGGGGTTCATGCAGGTGCCGTCCTGACTAGAGCTTATACCGAGTGGCACAGTTCTCTAGCACCGCACTTGGCAACGCTGATCAAAATATCACGCAAACCGTCAGGCGCAGCTGATAAGGCATCTCCGAGGCATTGGCTGGTTGCATCCGTCGTATTGAGTCGTACTATGTAGGCTCCAACAATTCAGCTATTTTGAAGCTGCAGCAGAGCAGAAGCGCACTCCAGATCCTCCGCAGTTTCCAATGCTTGAATTCTTTCTTTCTGTCGTTGATTCTCACTCAAGAGAAACGCCAGCATATCCCTTCTCCTAACACTATCCCGTTTCTACCTTTCCAGCCTGCCAGAAATCCTCCTGATTTCCTGAAAGTGCCTAGTGCGGTGCAGTTGCAGGTCGATATTCGTGCCCACGAGTCGGAGTTGGGCGGCAGTATGGGTGACTTTGTCTTTTGTAGCCTGGATGGCGACATCTCTAAGGCAAGCCGCAAGCACATTACAAGTCCTGCACTCGCTTTGCTAGATTGTTCGTCAGCGGGATTCGAGCCAGGCAATTGAGTGTACCTACGCTGTACATCTCGTGCTAACTGAGAGACGTGACTCGACTGATGAGGCAATGGGAATGAAACTTGTTATGAACTGTGGATCAAGAGGGCAAAACGATCAAGCTTATAAGCACAAACAGCCACTAAGAACCGGGGTTTGATTGTTTCTATTGATAGCACCAATCAATATACACATGCAAGCTTCAGCGCTTAACAGCAGAGGCAGACTGTGCCTCGCAAGGTTGAAAAATACTAGCCTGAAAGTCGATGTTGTGAGGGCTACGCCTTACGGCTTGTCTTGTGCGGAGTTCAAATCGGGGAGTTCCGCATGCTGTTGGCTCACCTTAATAACCATGCCCCTGTCGTCCAATGAACTTACTTACCTAACACAAGCATATTGCCAGCTTCAGCTTTCCATTCTTCCGTGAGAACCCATGATAGATCAAACCTGATGTAGGAAAAATCCTTTCCCTAGGAGCTTTGAGACGGAGCTGTAGCCCGTCAGACGATCTCTCTGCCGCGTTTGGATAGTAGAGGTATATATTGAGAATTCTCCTCCGGTCCATGTCATGCAATTCGCAAAGAAACTCCTCGGCCCATTCTAGATCATCTAAAGCAACTCAGATGTGTTTTAATTAAGGCAACTGAAACTCACCGTGAGCTTCTAATAACCAAAGAATCGTTAATCTTCTAACGCGCGCTGTCTGTTTGTCATGAGCTAGTAGCAGATGTCGCGCTGTATCCAGATGTGAAGCGATTCCAATCTCGACAAGGAGGATCTTGTCATACTTCGCCATCACGTCCACTTCATTTCCTCCGTAGGGTCCGTCAATGATGGTGGAAATTAGAGGATTTGCAAATTGCAACTTTTGCGTAAATCCCCGGCGCACTTCCACCAACAGCACGACTGTCTTCAACCTTAGTTGCTCGTTTTCGACAGCCCACGCAACCATAAAGGGGTGGGATTCAAATACTCCTAGTCCCAGGCTGCGGAGTTTCGGAAGGATTAAGTATACGTATTGACCTGGTCTGGTCGTCCAGGGCTTCTTGATATCGAGCCGAACTTGGATAATTGGGGTTGTGCATGCCAGACCTTGGGAATCTGGTGACTGACATTCGCGGTATGGAACCTGACCCACAGTTTCTTCGCGCGACAAACATGATCCTCAGTATCTTCTGCACGAAGAGCAAGCTAGCAGCTACTGCAGCGCACGAAAGGAGGTATACGGTGGGCTGGCGGATGTGTAGCCATATAAGTACCAGTATGGCGATTGAAAAAAGGAGGTGTGTTTGGAGGAACAGCTCGTAAATCGTACGACGAACAAATATCACAGATATCAACGCCATCAAGCCTGCGACGGTAAGGAGCTGGTTGGTGTTAGAACCCGATTTGTGGCAGACTTCGGACATTTGCGAACATACAGAGAGCTTTAGGGCCGCCGGCGCTGCTTGGGAGTGTACTACCTCCATGGCTCCATGTATAATGCCCTGCGCTACGGCGATACGGCCTAACCACCTATGTAGAAGCCAGTACTCGGTGAGCGAGAGGCGAAAACCTTGTCGACAATGATGTTTGTTCTTCCACCTAAGTATAAAAAAACCATGTTGATTGAGCTTAATCGTGCCAAACGTGACGATAATTCATCTCGATCTTGTAGAGCAAAACCAGATGCAATTATGTTGCCCGCTAAAACGATAACAATGAGTACCGCACATAAAACTGTGACGTCGGAGCTTTCATTGACTTGGAAATAAGACTGTGTAGACTACCCACTTTGAGAAGATGGAAAAGATACGCTCGCGCACTTTCGTAGTCAAAAATTGAGACAATCTCCAACAAAGCAAGAGCGCAACTGCGGAGGCATACGTAACAGTGTACACCAATGTGGCCTGCATGTTCTTCGGGAGAGGAAGTGGTATGGTGCAGCCTCTGGCGTCCGGAATCTATTAATACAGAGCCGCAGCTCCGGCTCTGTGTGTCGCGAACGGTGTCAGGCTTTCGTAATTCTGTTTTCACACAACGCGGCTGATCCGGGCAACTGGGATTCATCGAGGCGCGTTGCAGATGACAAGCGCCGCACATGCTGCCCCACTATTTTAAGCGCTTGCCCATGTACCCTGGCCCCTGTACGTTTGGATATCCCATCATGTGATCTTCGCTGTTTGGCCTTTATAGTTGCGTCTTTCCGAGGGTTGGAAACGGCAGCCTGTTTCCTTTGGATACCTACCTGACACCATATTCCTTATTCCATCAATCACATCCACAATGGCATCGAAGAGAACCATGCAACCACCCAAAAACCCTGTACGCTCTTTCGACACTCGATACAACGGCATCTTCAAGAAGACCACTGAACTCTGTGACATGTTCCCAGATGTTCGTATACTTATCGTCATCAACAAGCCCGGATCTCAACCTCGTGTGTTCTCATCAGAGCAGCACGGACTCACTTGGCCTACCGTCATGGACGAATATGTAAGTATTCTTAGGTTACTTTGATTCCAGCGCTAAGTACGATCAGATCAAAACAAGTAACGCGATCGTCAAACGGCCCGCTCATTACCAGAGCCTTAGCGAAGGCATCTCCAAAGGGCGAGCCACGCTCATACGGTCATCGTTGTCGCCCTCGCCGCCGAGAGAAATTATGGTGCTAGGAAAAGGACTTTGGAGTGGATAGACGCCTACGACGATGAAAGTACTCTAGATGCTCCGTATCTGGAGTGCGACGCCCATCGTCGGCCGCCACTTCTCCGTTTCTCGCTTCAAAGAGAGACGAGTCTCTGACATTTCACCACGATCTCGTCGCCATGCTAGTACGTTTCCAACCTTCGTGCTTCCCTCGGAATCAAGGCCTGCCTTGTCTGAGAGAACCGACATGTCTACATGCGATACGTTGTAGTTGATCGCAAGCTTCGAGATAGAACCAATAAAGTTCCTTACACAACTTCATTCACTACTATTAATGTGATTTTAATGCTTTGTAATCTGATCTCATTCTCTCTAATTCGCGCTCGCCTTCTCGATGCCAGTTGTTTGCACTCTCATGCAAAGGCTAGGAAAGAATATATAAAACCCGTGCGTGGAGTAGTCATGTCTATCTCTTATCTTGCAGACTTTTTGAATGGAATTTTTAGGAGAGGTTGGTAAGGGAGGCGTTGATCATTAGATCAGAAGGTAACCGGTTTGTGTCGGAACGAATCATCCTCTTGGCTCTCGCTATCACTGCTGTTGCCCACCATGAAAGGCTCCTTAGTTGTTACCCAACTCGTAGGCCCCTCAAGAACCTGTAATCGTGTGTCGGCCTCATTGGAAGTTACAATAGCTGGAAAATGAGTGATGGCTTCGATAGGAGCATTAACAACAGGTAATTGAGCGTTGGCTTGGATGGGAGCTTCAATAACAGGTAATTGAGCATTGGCTTCCTCAGCAGATTCAATGGCCGGTACTTTCCGCTGGCGTGACCGGGGTGTGTCCTGAGCACTCTCGTAAACTTCGTCTTCGCTGCTTTCAAAACGTTGGACAGTCCTGTAATTTTTGTCGGCGTCTGGTGGGGCGGCTTTGTCTCTGACCCTCTTTGTGACTTTAACCTTCTTGGCCTTCTGCCATTCCATCTCGTTTGCACGAGTGTCAAGGAAAGTCTGGAACACCGCCTCAGGGCCAACAAAAGCGTGTTTTTGATAAGGACCTCGAAGAAGTAAGCTGTGGAGGAGGAAATTGGTATTGTCTTTCCACGAGAGTCCCAAGCTCTGAAATCGCCCCAACAAGTCTCTGTATGCTTTAACAGACTCGATGGTCTTCAGGCCCTCTCCCTCTTCTTTTGCAACCATGCACTCAAACCCTCTCGGTCGACCATCTTCAGCATTAGATACAGCAACGAATATGATGTTGCTTTTGTTCGAGCCTGTCCAAGTGCAATGAGAAGTCGTATCGGTGATCATTTTGGTAAAGTCATCTTGATTTCTCGTCAAGTCGGTTGACACCGATGGGAGATCGACTTTGTTTTGCAGAAGTAACTCTGGTTCATTGGTCGAGGCCTGTCCTTGAAGACCCAAGACTAAAACCTTGTAATGATCTAATTCTAGGGAGATAGCCTTTTCTCGCTCCAGTGGCTTGCATCTGTTCTCTTACAGCATTGCAATTCTTGTTAGCCACTTTCCAATTGTCGTCAGCCTGCTTAGCTTCTCTAGGTTTCTACTGTTATCGTCTTTCAGTTCTGCAAGTCTTGATAGTTGAGCTTGTATTGTCTTGTCGGCTTTGTCCAACTTTTCCTCAAGCCTGGACTTTTCGAGCATTGCTTGGTCATGTACCATCTGCATGTTATCAAATTCTTGCTGTAAGCTAGCGTTAGATCTCTGCGCCTCTTCAATTGTCCGACTCTGCGCATCGTAGTCACATTGGAGAGTTTCATAGCGGCGGCGGAGTGCTGTATCCTCTGTGACGGAAGTGCGATCCTCCACAACACTGTCGATGTCCATATCGTCTTGCGTCCCATGTGATTGATCGCTCCGAAAAGCTGAGCCCAACTCAAAGGACTGTGTCTCGTCAGGAAAAATTCAATCGTTTGAGTAATGACTGACCCCAAAGGAAGCTGGCCAAATATACAGTGAAACAGGTCCCGCCGCACTAAGTTGAGGTTCATCGTGGTAGACGTCCGATCATCAAACAAATGCGTAAAGAAGAGAGTTTTCTTGTCTTTAGCAAGATCCAGTTCATAGGGACGCCCGGTCCTTCTTTCTGTCGTGATAAAATCATTGTCAGGCTCCGTGTCAACTTCATCATCCGAGCTACCCTCCGCGCGACCAGCAGCAACCACCTTCTCCACTTGCGCAGCATCAAATTCTGATATAAGAGGGTTGACCTTACGGAGATAGTCTATAGCAATCTGTGTGGAAGAATCCTCATTTGAGAGCTCCTTAGCTCGAGGCGTAATGTATCCGCGCGATATAGCGATCCTAGCAAAACGTTGCCATGCAGCAGGATTTGGGCCCTTTGCAATTGGCTTCGTCCCTTTGCACTCCATCCTAGGTGTGAATGTTGTCAAGTCATCAAATTCCCGAGCACAGAGAATCCACAGCTCTACATAAGAAAGAAATGCCGCTTGGTTTTGCTTAGTGTGGCTTTCAGCTCTACATCTCTAGACCTGGAGACTTGTACAACATTTTTGGCTGGTGCAAAGTAATAACCTCGTAGACTTGCTCGAATTGATTGTTTGATCTTTACCCCAATAAGCTTTTTGAGTGCCTCGCATATTGGTTCAAGATATTTCAACGTTTCAAAAAAGGTCCATAGCGAGGGAAGAAGGCTGAATGAGCACAGATATTGCCGTAAGCGCCTTTCTTATGTTTTCATCATGCTGGGATGGGAAAGCTCTCCCTGATTCATCATGGCAAGGATCAGATCTTTGTCCATGGGCGAATAGCTCGGGGCAAGTGACTCTAGTCTTTCAACCGTGACAGAATCTACAACCGAGGGTGGTAGACTTAGATCACCGCATTTTAAAAATATTTGCCACGTCGCTGCGACATGGTGTAGGTAGGCGATCATCTCCTAGGAACGTCAATCTTTGAGATATGGTTGAGAGTCGCACCTACCTCATCACACTTCAGAGACAATAAACGTTGAAGGGCCCCAAGTTGTACTTTAGCCCATAGACCCGCATATCTACACGCATCAAACGCGGCAGCTAGCTCTTTCTTCCTTAAGACTTGGCGTAGATCCCTCAGTTTGGATTTTTCTAGACACGCCCACCATCGGTTTCAGCCTCTTCATCTTTCTGCCTCCCGTATAACCTTATTTTCCTAAATATCTCTCCATCAGAAGCTTTTGCTCGTGTGAGAGGATTCGACAATGCGGTTCAGATACGGTTTCGGGGTGTCTTTCAAAAATGTCAAAAGGGAAGGGCAGGAGTGATATGATAACCTACCAGCAGAGAACAGTCTTACAACCCACCACTTGTCGTTCTCATCCAAGTATCGCTTTGCTGCTCGATACGGTGCATGCCCGAGAGACACTTGAGATTTCCCAAATCTAATGCCGGAGCGTCGCGCGCCCATGCGGTTTCGCAGAGCTGCTCCGACGTCAAAAGACATGAGGATAGCAGGGACGGTAGTTCATCATCGTAGATAATCGCATTTATGACGTTCTCCTCCTGCAATCGCAGGCAGCCATTTCGCTCGAAAATTCGTTGGAGACGTTGAAACGTTTGTTCGGAGATTTCTCTATGTTTGCTGAGCGCTAAAGGGTGATTGAAGTTCAGGGTCCTCAGAGGAACCCTGACAATGCCTCGATAGCATTTTGACTCTGAGCGTTGCCAGCTCGTCGTCGATTTCTACGCGTGCAGACATGAGAGGAAGGTGTTACGTGCAAGGAGCTCACTTGCTGTGGAGCCAGTCATGGGGTACACGTGCTTTGAACTACCGTTTTCGCTTAACTGTTCGCTGTACATGCGGCGCGTTTGTGCGCCTTAATCCAGATACCTGGATATGGGATTCTGATCCACAATTTAAAGACTTCCTACTGCCACTCCTGTCACTCACGCAGAATGGATTCCTCTCCTTGGATAACCCTTCGTAAGAGAACTGTAACCTTACATGAGCCTGTCATCGGTTCGTCTGGCGCAGTCGCGCTAGACAGCAAGCCATCGTATATTCTTTTTTTAGGCAAAGATTGAAGACCGTACTACTGACAAACTACTTGGCGGCACTGGGTCATTGCCTGTACACAAAGATGTCTACCTCCGATGTTCACAGGATTTGTGCATCGATGATACCCCGGTGGTGATCATAGACGCTGGGGTGCAGAGTCCGCGCCTGCCAGAATCAGACGACTCTAATAACAGATATCAAAAGAAATCATGGGTACTACCCGCTGAGTGGCATACCGATGATGCGGGTACTGTTTGCGAAAGGCATTTCGATTTTCTCAAGCGTCATCTGTTGCTTTGTGGACGATATGGGCGGTCTAACGGCTGTTGTAAGATGGTTAGCCGGACAAATAAAGGCCCCGAAATGTCCGACCTAGCGGCACAGCCTCGCGTCCTGCTGATCGTACAAACGTCGTCAAATAACTTTGATGAGCGCAATGCTACGCAACAAGTGAATCGACTGGTTGGGAAAGCCATAAGCAGGCCAAACAATCTAGCGACCCAGAATTGGATCAGCGCAGGATCAATCGTCACTTTGCCTCGCTAGAAGTCTTCGCTTTGCAAGATGCCGAAACCACTATTGTGCAAGCAACAGCATTGAAGAACCGTCTTTCTGCAATGTCAAAAGCATCAATGCTGAGAGCGAGAGTCTGCTCATATACAGTTCAATTTTCGTCATTTCTTGAACTTTTCAAAGCAAATTTTGGACCTTGTGTTCAGTAGTGGCCCTGGAGAAGGAAAGATCCTTCGCCTTGCGAGCGCATCACGACCATGTGGCTTCTCCACAGATCTGTTAGAGCACTGCCTCACTGACTTTCTAGAACAAATACCGTCGGAAGTATGGCTCTGGCATTTTGTAGCACCTCTGATTGGATCTGCACTCATGCTGGCTAGCTATCCACCAGGTGCCCATGGTGGGTCTTGAAAATTTGACGCTACCAAAAGAGCTGCGCTGACATTAACAGATTTTGCGCCAGACTACCTGTTCAGAGAGTTGTACCTGGAGCCCTGTCGTGCCGCCATATCCTCATACTCTGCTAATAAGAAAATTCAAGACCAGTTCTTGACGGCTGTCCACAAAGAGTTCCAGGCTAGTTTCACACAACGCATCACCTTGCTTTGCCTGCGGCAGAGGTGCACCGCCAGACCCTGAAAAAGCACCATCGTGGCCTGGCGAAGCTAAAAGCCATCGATCTTGTTTTTGCTGTTTCATGCAGATGCCCGAGAAAGTTCTTGCGTGTGGTCACGCTCTGTCCGATTCATGTGTCAAAATCTTCGGAACACGCTCCAAGACCGAGAAAAATTCTTACCAACATTTCAAATGTGTTTTATGTGACGTAAGCCATCAGAAAGTAGTATTCCGCTTCGTTCCACCTACTGCTGGTATCCGACGACTGAGTGTTGACGGGGGTGGCGTGAAGGCATTATACCACTGATGTTTCTTCAACACATCGACGCCTTGCTTGCGCCGCTTGGGCTACCAGTACAAGACTACTTTGACTTGGTTTGCGGGACTTCAGCTGGTACGCTAACACTCCTGGGCTCATTGCGATGCTAACATGACAGGTGGACTTGTTGTATTGGTCTGTTCCTTCTACGATGGAGTGTTTCTGATGCCATCAAGCGCTTTGAAGATGTTGCAATAAAAACCTTGGCAAAAGAGCGACCTTTATCTCGAGGATATGCGACTCCTTGTGGCCTACGTACAGGACGGCCAATATAGTCTCGAGGCGATCCAAGGGGCTTTCCAAAAGACAATCAACTCTCCACTGCAAATGTTCAACCCTTGCGGAACGACACCAAAGTGGCCGTCACCACCACCAGTGTGAAAGACTCCTCGCCGTGGCTTTTCACGAACTACAACGCTGGCAAAAGACCCAGTGGCTCAGGTCAGCATTTGTGTTCTAGTGCTGAGATATATTTGCTCATCTAATCAAGGTTACGATATTGCGCGCGCTGAGAAGGCTCGAGACGATGTTAGCATAGGAGACGCGTAAGCATAGAGATCAAGTACCGTCAATGTCTTGTACTGACACCTGAAGGGCATGCAGCACATCAGCAGCCCCATGGTCCAGACTCCGGCTCTGATTGATAAACATTGACTGACTGCATTATAGGTTCTTTAAACCCCAAGTCGTGGGTAAAATAGGCACTTTTCAAGACGGAGGGTTGCTCCACAACTGCCCGTCCGACATCGCAGAATGGGAGACTAGGTTTGTGTGGCCCTCTAAACCGGATTATCCAGATTTTGCACTCTCCCTTGGAACCGGAACATTGCCAAAAGAGGGCACTGGAAATCGATCAGAAAAGGGTTTCAGCATCGCGAACCGATTTCTACTTCGGGTCTTCAACAGCTGGAAGCACTGCTTAAATGCCCAAAAAGGTTACGATCGGTACATAAATTCTGTTCCCCGGGAGTTACGGCCACGCCACCATCGCCTCAGCATTGAGTTTAATGGACTTGAGCCTGGTTTAGACGATGCACTTAAGATTCCAGAGATTAAGAAGAGTGTTAATAAAGCGATAGAACTGGAACAAGGTAGTATTACCGCTCTTGTTGACGCAATCATCGCGTCAATGTTTTACTTTGAGCTAGATGGTCCTCCAACTCTGGAAGCTGGTGTGTTACAGTGCTCCGGCCATATCTACTGCCGTGCCGACTTACAAGCTGATGGCATCCACTATTTATACAAGCGACTTCAGGACACATCATCGTGGTTCTATATCCAAGGTCATCCCGTTAAATGTGTTGACTATATACCAGAGAGTCTGCCGCCATTTAAGAGACGGGTGTGTTTTCAAGCTAAATAGAGGATGAGCTTATTACAATGTCAATTCGAGGTATCACAAGCACATCAAAGACTATAAGCGGCTTTCCTACAACACTTCAGCAGCTGATTAAAATCTACGTCTGGACAGCCCTTTTGGAACAGTCGATCATTCTACGGATGAGAAACCACTGCCCATGATACCAAGGAAGCGGAGGAGAAGCGTTAGCCAAGGAGATCGGCGTAACCCAAAGCGAGCTTGTTCCAGCGTATACAGTACATAGTCTAATAGATTTATGTTTTACAATTATTACCGTTTACTAAAAGTGAAGGTAAAAACTAACATTACTCTATTATGAAATATAGACCTGTTATAGATAACGCTTCTCCTCTCGACTGTAGCGAAGAATAACACACCTCTACCCAGCTACCTGTACAGGAATTGTGGAAGTATAGGTATATTCTTAACACAGGTTTCTCCTCTTTATAGATACCTAAAAATAGTTCTTTACTACCTGTACAGGAATAATAGAGGTATAGATGTATTTTAAGAACAGATTTGTACTCTATACAGGTACCTAAAAACCGGTTTAAAGCTACCTGTACCGGAAAAGTAGCGGTATAGATATATTCTCAAAACAGGTTTATTGTCTATACAGGTACCTAAAAACAGTTCTAAAGCTACCTGTACCGGAAAAGTAGCGGTATAGATATATCTCAAAACAGGTTTATTGTCTATACAGGTACCTAAAAACAGTTCTAAAGCTACCTGTACCGGAAAAGTAGCGGTATAGATATATTCTCAAAACAGGTTTATTGTCTATACAGGTACCTAAAAACAGTTCTAAAGCTACCTGTACCGGAAAAGTAGCGGTACAGATATATTCTACAAACAGGTTTATTTTCTATACAGTACATAAAATTTTAAATATAGTTAGAAGTAGTTCTATACAAGGAGTATAGAGTTAAGGGTAGATCTTAAGCTACCTGTGTAGGAAGAAGTGTATTAAAATTTCATTGTGTATAAGAAAGGCATATCGTCTGATACAATTGTCTGATCAAAATGCTAAGGACCTGGAGAGAGTTTGTTTAGACACTATAGCTCTGAAACTGATGAAATTGATTCACTATAATACACACAAGCTTTGCTTGCTGCGCTGCGTTATGACCTTCGCCTTTTTGAAGGGCGATAATGGGCATAAATTCCAGAAAACATCTCCGAATTATCCGACACGTCATCCATACAGGTACGAAGCTTCTCCAACATAGGCTTGACTTTGGTGCACTCCGATACAGACAGCCAGTATTCCATGAGGTTGACGTAAGAATCGCGCAGCATACGCATATCTTCCAATGATATCGTTGCCTTGTCTCGACAAGTGCGACCGGTTTCTTTTACCAACTCATCGTGCTTCTGGACCATCGCCTCCACAGCCGCCTCCGAGTGCTCCCGCAATTCGATCCAGTAAGCCTCCTGCTGGTAAAACCCTGATATCAGCTCCTTCAGCACCTTCTTCCCATGCTGCGCCCATTCAACCTCTCCTTTGCGCTCCACTCTAGCTCTTTTACGAGAACTCGGTTTTCGCAAAACAGTCTGCTCGCTTGATTGAACCTCGTTACGGTGTGTGGTAGTCTTAGGAGGCGCATTGGTTGTCGTCCTGTCATCATCGGTCTCGTCGTCGATTACAATAGGATCCGAACTCTTTGATCCCGTCCCTGATAAAGAATGCGCCGTGGGCACCACAGAAGTGGCCGTTTTGCCAGGCTGGCTATTGGAGCCCTTTGATTTTGATATTTCACAGGATTCTGGGAGTGGAGATGATTGTTGGAGTGCGAAAGTATCTGCCAGCTTCAGACTCGGCCCCGAGGCAGATGTTCGCACGACTGGTAAGAGATTGCTGTTCTTCATAGTCTCGCCCACTGAAGTGTCAGACGCAGGTATCGCAGAACGTTCATCGCATGATGACACCTGACATCTAGAACGTCTCCCATCACTCTCTTGATCTGAACGAGAGTGGTTCTGGAAAGAAATAACGTCAACTTGCGACATGGCGAGTGTTGGAGGCTTTGGAGCCGAAGGACTGAAGCTCAGGGCTGCGACCGCTGACATGGAAAGCTTTGGCGGCTTCGGGGTTGAAGGACTGAAGCTCAGGGCTGCGATTTCTGACATGGCGAGTGTTGGAGGCTTTGGAGATGAGGGGCTGAAGCTCAGGGCTGCGACCGCTGACATGGAAAGCTTTGGCGGCTTTTGGGTTGAAGGACTGAAGCTCAGGACTGCGGTTTCTGAAATGGAAAGCTTTGGTGTTTTGGTATTCTCGCAATTGCATATAGCGACGTCCATAGGTGCATCGAGTAATGGTGCAATAGTAGGTGCTCTTGGGTTGAGTGCATGTTGCGGAAGCAGCTCTGCAGATATGTGCGTGTCCTGCACAAAATCGAAGGACTCCATTGCCTGTCAGTGTTAGCCATGCTACGTTGACAGGTCAGAACTGACTTACATTCACGTCGGTACTGAAGATTTCGCTACGCCACATATCTTCATTGAATAGTAGGTCGAAGTCAAAAAAAGCCTGGTCCATGGTGTATGGTGATTTGGTCAGTTCCAAAAGCACGGTGGTGACTGACCTTTTATGGTCAACGTGTACCAGCCGTGGTCGCCTACATAGCACGTGAGGTTGTCTGTCTCGCGAGATGTGGGAACAACCTCCTACCCACCCGAGACACCGATCGCTATCCACGCCTCAGACTGTCGTCGGACTTCACCTGAAGGATGGTTCGATTCGTTAACGTATCTGCTTAGCCTCCCCCCTAGGCTCCTTTTGCATGAATATCGTAGCTATCGGTGATCTGAATGAAACCTTTGCCGCCGTGGTAAACATCTGCCAGAGCCAATATCCTCGTCCAGCCCGTAAACAGGCTGTGCCATGGCCATCAGGATACATAAATCGTTGGCGATTGGCTTTGTAATTATAGAAAGTGACATCCGCATGAATCTTACGATGCAACGTGCTATCACAGGGCGGCAACCATGCCATGCTGTGGGCTTCAGACAGCCAGTAACGAAGCCCCTCCTCCTCTTGCATAGGGCCAAGATGCTTTGTGCCCTGGATGTTGATGTGGCTGCGTACATACAGATGACGCTGTGCCATCGTGCGGGCTTGGATAGCCAGTGATGAGCCATCTCTTGGTTTCGCATACGTCCGAGATGCAACTTTCTCTTGAATGGAAACGTGACTGCGGACAGCTGGCGGCAATGAAAGCCTACCAAGGGCTTCAATTCGCCAGTCATGAGATCACCTGCACCCTACGCATAATACCGAGATGCACTGAGCCACGGAGTGCGATACAGTTACACAGGAAGAAGCCAAACCTGCATTATGCACTGAAATCGATTGGATGTTGAGACAGGAGATCAAAAATAGTGCCGTATTGGTTTCATTGAGGCGGTATTGACAAGCACGGAAGTGCTAGGAATGGACAGTCCGATGGGGCGTGAATTGCCACTGAGATCAGGGAGAAGTCTTAGCTCAATACGACGGCACATATGGAAGACCGAAGGGACTGGGTCACAGGCATATATAGAGCAGCCAGTCTTCCAAAGCGACTGAGCAACCAGCACAAATGAGTTCCCTCAACGCAAGCCCAAAGCCCCAAGATCTCAACACGTAAAGTTTCTTCTCCAAAGAAAAGCTCTATATGCTAATCCTCACCAGCGCTGCCCCTAGCCTGTACTTTTTCCTGGTCTACACCGACGAACCTGAGGATGGAGTATTCTTTGTTGACCTCGGCAACCTCTCCCCGGCCTCTACGTTCTGTGATCAGAACACTGCGAAGCAATCCGAATGCAGGCAACATGATGGTAGCATTTCGATTTCTGGATCTACCACCAGGTACGTGAGGCAGAGCTGCATCAACGAAGCTTATCTAACTGGTTTCACAGACATCCGTAACCTCATTTACGAGCTTTGCCTTGGACTCATGTCCATCCGGATGAAGAGCCGCCGTGCTGTCCATGTCGAAGGAAGTGGGTATCGCAGCCTCACGCAAGTGTCTCGGCAAACTCGTGCTGAGTTCCACCCTTTATATCTGATTAAAACCACATTTTCACTGAGGGCGACCCAGGTGCGAAGGTTTGTTAAGGATCTTGTTCCAAGATCGTTAAACCTAAAAGGCACTGTTACGCTTGTAATTGACATAAGTCAACGTTCCCGCGAAAGTTTGGATCTACTGCCAGTCCTTCAGTCTATAGCAGGCCGCGAAGAGATTCAAGTTCAGTTCGAATTCCGGAGCGGAAATGGGCACCCAAAGATGGCGGAAGTGCTAAATCAAGCATATCAGCAAAAATCACAGTGGCAGGCATTCATTTCCAGAGTGAAGCACATATACATCGAATACAGATACCTATCCATTGAATTTCAAGAGAGAGGATTTGGGACATGGAAGGCAAGAACAGACGTTGCTTCTGAGAAGTTTTGGGGCGATCTGGGTTTCAGAGTGCAAGAGAACAATCACAATTGCTTGGATCTGAGTTGTGCCGCGCCCCAGGTCTGGTCCTCGTCATAGGTGGTCAGTAGGTCGGCAGCTCGAGTGGGTGCTGAGGTTCAAGATATCCGAGTATTTTCCGATGCCGAACATTTGCCGAAGGCACGTGATGCGACAGTATGTTGAACTGTCTGGTGCTATGGATGCCACTGAACGAGGGATGGGGGAACGCAGAACCCTCAACTGCTGAGCAGCAGTCACTACGAGTGTTCCGTTCCTGTATTCAGAATGGCGTTCCTTGCAAGCGCCTGCTGTGCCACCAACATGCGCCCACATAACCCCCCCGCGCCTCCACCCTGCATCGCTTCGGTTTAGTGGGTCGTACCTGCCGTCAGACAACAGTCTCCAGGTTTTCGACGATCGCAACTGAGAACAGGAAGCTGTAATTTGATGCCACTGAGGTACTCGCACTACCAGCAAATTGCTTACCGAGTCTAATTCCTCTTTTTCTAATTGATTTCCTATCTCTCGCAGGCATTGATCAAGACCTCTCACTATTGTCCATGCTCGCATCTCTACCTTATACAACATTCTTTCATTATGGACAACGCTCTGCTTCCATCTCCTGCTTCTCCTGCGTCTCCTTTTTCTGTAGCTCTATCTCTTCCCCCACCTGCATATTCAGCGCGTATCTCTTCAGATCAGCTGTGGAAGATCAAGAATGCTAAATACCAATCCACTTTCGTGAAGGAAGGCGAGCCGAGTTCAGAAGATTTCCAGAAGCACCTCAAATACATCAAGGACCCGCACTTTACGAGCGCAGTTAGTGTCCACAATAGCACCACGTGACCGACATCTTACAAATCCTCACAGTACGGCCCCGATCATATAGCGCCGACCTCTGAGCTACCACGCCATGTCAAGATACAGTACAGCCAGGGTTTTTGTCGCCTTACCGAACTTCTAGATAAATTCCAGGACTGCATTAGCGAAATGGGTCCTCTCCAAGAAGAGGACCTACTGTTCCTTCTTCTTCGTCGATTTGCGGATACGTCCGATGCGACCGTATATGCGGAGATTAGGCGTTCTAGAGCTGTCCAAATTTACGATTCCTCCATTCATGAACCGCTAGTAGGTAGCCTACGCATTTGCATCGCAACCGTGTTGACATAGAATTGCAGGAATCGATGATACTAGAAGGCGCTCTAACCCACGATACCAGTGTTATTCATGCTGACCTGAATATGAATTACTCCGAGCCGGCGCAAGAGCAATCATTAGACGACACAGCCTACACTCTCCTACCCCAGACACCTTTAGAAGCAGATGCTAACTGTGCTGTAACGGTCAATTTCCCCGCATCGTTATCTATCGAATGTCCAGACAGCTCAAGTTTGTTTATCGAGAATCCTCCAGATTATTCAAGCCCACACGATTGGATAGAGATTCGACCAGAGCATGACTGGGATCAATTGCCAATCAAGTTCCAGCCTCCGAGCTTTCGCATACATCGATGTCACCATGGAGGAGTTGAGCGTGGTGAGGAAGATGATGCCTTCGAGTTACCTATGGGTTTTCCAGAAGTGTTGCATCATATAGACGAAACTTGCAACGATGTTTGTGATAACCAAATGATGTATATTTACCGAAGAGCTAATTCATATAGATGTCCAAGGCTACGTTCCGAATCCACAGTCTGCCAGGACAATCTCTGCCTCTAGAAGAAGGAGGCACACAGAGCTTTGAATGCGATTTGTTCGCCACTATCCCTTCGTTGTACATCACAGTCAAGCGGCATGGAAAGTTCTTGGTGTACGAGTGCTTCAAAAGCAGAGAGGTTTGATATCTTCATATGAGATTTTGCGCCGAAGCTGACAGTCACCTAGGAATGGATCTCATCTCATAACGGCCATGAGGAGTGTTTTGGGTGCTAGGAAGACCCGATAACAATGCGGTGGCGAGATTCTCAACCAGGTCTTATTTTAGATGCATATAGCTCAATCTACTTTTAAACTGCTATAATCTGCCATTAAAAACAGGAAAACTAATTTGACGCTACTCTAGATCGCGCGCGTGTTTTATAATTACTGAACTGTGTCTTCTATAACTTTTGTTTACGGGAAACAGTTCCTGGATTCTGCTAATATACATGTATTTACATCCCCATCTCCCAGACATCTAACTTAGTCCCTATTCACAAAGCATTTGCTTTTGTTGCATTGCCTATTAAGAAACACAATTCAATCAACCTACACCATGTCAACTACTTCGCCACCTTCTCTCTCATCCCAATCGACTATCAGCGAAGCTTCAGAGCCAGTCGAGCTTGCCTACAGCCCAATGTGGTCAGCGCAATTGTCAGGTTCAGACTATAATGGAATAGAGCAACCAGAGCCAAATGTATATCTACAACTATCCCAGCTCCTTGAGTGGGAGATATGGACACACAGCCAAACCCGGGCTAAGCTCACAAGCGAGTGCCTGAGATCTGCTGAGCTGGTAGCTCAGGTGAACAGGCTTGCCAACGAACTTGCACTTTTGCGAGGATACTGCCAGCTACAACCCAGGCAAAGGGGATCTTCAGCGACCTTTCAGGGCAATAATAAGCAGGAACGCAAGGTCTGAGCTACGCAATATCCTCTAGGGAGAATACTAACGTTAAATAGACGCCAGAGCCATGGCCTACTGAGCGAATTGAATTGAACAACAGCTCTAATATAATATTGGGAACTAAAGTCCCTCCCTAGGGCATGGGACACCCTCCGTTCTGGGACATTCAAGGGGAGGGATGGTCTGGTAAAGGATATTAGGGCTGCACTTGCGGGTCTGGTACAGGCGATCTTCTGTGCGTGTCTTTGCATGTCAAGTTGACTTGCGTGTCCAAACCCCTGGCAATCGCACCAAGATGAGCCTTATGGTGTAATGATGTAGTAACTGCATCAGCCTCATTCAAGTTACTGTCCATTGTTGAATTGTGAAGATCTGATGCGCTTACAGCATTGAGCCAAAGACGCACTTTTGGACCTGGCCATCCGGTGGTATTGGGGTCTTTGCTCTGAACTAATTTGCTTTCAAGATTGTCACTAGTCGAGTCGCCGCAGGCAACGCTAGGTTGCTGAAAGTCGGCGGGCTTAGGAATATGTCTGTATCCTCCGTCGAGTGGTACCCAAATCGGAAAATCTCCTCCGTCGAGTGGTACCTAGATCGGAAAATCTCTCCTACTGGCTAGTTCCCTTTGTAGTCGGCGTCGTTGACCGAGCTTCATACTAAGATGACTAAGGTCCTTCTCTTGTGCTTTAGATATAGTATCCCAATCATACAACCCGTTTATTTCCATCACATCAATGTATTGCCCTAGAGAAAGGATATGGAGATTGTGCCGCAAATGGCTATCCATATTATCGTCGTCGCCCAGCAAAAGCTCGGACGAGAATGGATTATTGGACGAAGTATTGTGTGAGAAGGGGAGACGGAAGGGTGAGGGCAGGGGGAAAAGAATGCGCCGCACCTAGCATTATTACCACACTACAATCTTGCCGATTACGTCAAATAAAACTGATCAAGTTATTGGATGACATGGCCACTGTACCCTTTGACTAATGTGATAATAATTTACAAGTTTTGGTACTCTACGAGAGAACTCGACTTTAATCGTCGAAGTTAATCGTCTATGACGTCTCATGACGTAGCACCCCCGCTTTGCAAGGCGTTGTCCATGTCGTATGCGGTCGACCATCCAAAGATAAGAGAACAGATCGCGCAACTCAACAGCTTTTTCCAGCACGCCAGACGTACGATTCCTGGTAAGAGGGATCGTTAATCAATGCCTCCTCAAGGACGGTCACAAGACACGAAACCGGAATGGAGGTACTTGAAAGACTGTCAAAAGCTGTTCGGAGAAAGCCTATAAATCATACAGCATGACAGAAATGCCTAACCCGTCTAAATAGCCTCGCAACACATCCAGTAAATGAAGCAGAAAGCAGCATTGCCCTTAATGTAAGGATGAACCAATGTAGGCCCCTAGGAAATGGGGATCTCTATGGCGTTGCTAGAGTCCCTATACTTCACTTGCCGGCGCCGCTCTACTTATTAGCACCAGAGCTCCTGAGTGCAGGTATTGTGCGTTTGCGACCGCGTAGCCCTTCCCTAAAGCCGCTTTCTTCTTTGCAGCACTAGCGCTACGGACCTAGTGACCAGTGGGCTTTAGCTCCGTTTTTGATTCTGAAGAGATAGTGGTGGGAGTTCTTCGAAAAGGCTTGCTCGGTGAATGAAAACTGGGCAGCACTTTTCAATCTTCTGCACCAGCCCTTACATGGAAACAATGACGTCAGACAAGCAACTTGCACGAAAACTCAACACGACAACCTTGTTAGGACCGGAACTGCGCAGGAACACTTTTCACCTTTTGTAGCTTTCCTTCCTGCTTTCAAAAAAGCCGAAAGGGTACCCATTGCACCCAAGCAGCGAAGAAGAAGAAGAAGAAGAAGAAGAAGAAGAAGAAGAAGAAGAAGAAGAAGAAAAATCAATGCCGAGGCAGCAGCCGACTACCGAAGGGCCTGCTGAACATCTTGTCGTCAAAGCTCTTGGTATGCACGCCGATAGCCGACTGAACAAACTTCATTGCGCATTGCTACACTATCGACAACAAAGCTCTGATACCCTACCACAGGTATATGTCATCCATGTGAGTATTCGTTCTCTTAGTGACCATCTTATGCTAACGAGGATCAAGCACGCGGACATGCCCGTTCCTTCGGAGCTTCGGGCTAGCGTGCTTGACTTACTCTTCCCGATACCAAAGCAGCTGTCCGTATTGGTGCACATACACGCCCTGTTTGGACATATATATTTTAATATCTTCAAAACCTTCTGTACAGATCAACGCATCAATCCAAAGTCGATTGATATTGCAGGCTTGCATACTTCTACACTCAGCCATATCCCTGCTCTGGGGCGACACAGGTTGGATTACCATCCTCTTAATTGGCAAAGCCTCTTCGCAAAGGAGTCTGGTATCACCAGTGTGACGGACTTTTGTGTCCTCGAACAGGGGATGCCCCAACCTGGCCTATCTCCTATGACTTTGGCACAAGAGTTCCACTTCACTCACCCCACCCAATTTCGTGCTTTCCTCGACATTGGAGAAATCGCGACACTTAACTTCTTACCTCCTTCTGCAGACCAAAGCGTGCAATCAGCAGTATCTCGTGAATGCGGCCCAGGAAGCATGCTGATCGATTATGCTACACGTTACATCAATATGCAAACTCATCGCGAAGACAGCGACGACAGTTTCCCAACCAGTGGGAAGATCCATCACGATGTGGTAGACCGCTTTCTCAAAGCCCACGACTACCTTCGGATAGCACCTGATATGACTATGACAACCGAAATGTTCGGAAGTCACGATGCACAACAAATTCTCGATGAGTGTGAATTCCTGAAGATTTCCGAGACCGACACGCTTGCCATTGTCGCGCGTATAACAGCGCAAAACATTGTAGACCAGTACCGTAGATTGCTACAATATCACTTCAAAGCCAGTCAGAAGATTGATCAGCTCTTCATCTACGGCCCAGGTTCAGCAAACACAAACGTTACCGACTACCTCATGCTAGAGCTACCCGAGAGCATTATCACAGCTCCTATAAACGGCATCAGACTTCCAGATCACGAATCCGACGGTGTGTATTATGCACAGCTAGCCCTCGAAGCTGTTTTCGAGAAAGCGCTGCAACACTCCGCAGCTTCGCTGTCGAGGTCTACTCAGCCACCTGCTTATGCTGTGGGAGGGAGCACTGCGTTTGGTGCAGGTTGGAATGAAGAGCTTGAGGAGACGATACTAAACAACAGACCAAAGCCATTCGCTGTTGTGAGAAACATACGTCTAGCGATCTGGGTCAACTATCTTGACCGTCGCAGAAACTCATTCCATGGACAGTCTAACTCGAGCCTTTCAGAACCTTTACTTAATTATGGATGCAATGCTCCTGCGGTCAGTAATTGGAGCCTGCCCTAGTCTTACTCAAACGCTGATCCAGTATCAGGGTTCTTACAGACAAGACATTTCAAACATCACAAAAGCAGATTTAGATGCCCCTATCGTTGGTGTTGGTGGCATTCTCGTAAATCTAAGAAGAAGACTGCAGACAGCATCGAATCGAACGTTGAAAAATCAACACAAAACGACGGACTCGCACATATGCTCACATTGTGGCACGCTAGAGACCCCAGAATGGAGGAAAGGGCCTGACGGACCAGGGACATTGTGCAATGCGTGTGGATGTGAGGTCTCCCCGAAACAAAGTATGTCTCACGACTAATTGCAAAAGTACGGTGGTCAAGATGTCTGAGGGCGGCAAAACACGAGGCAGACGAGGCCAGGGCGAATAGCGCATTATAGAAAACGCATGTGGCGTAAAGATCTGTCCGTCTCCAATGGCAAAACGTATCTCGGTCCCGCGTCAAATGGCGAAATTGTTTATGTTATTGATCGCAGGGACGGCACTGCATTTTAAAAAAAGTCCAGCCATGGCTCGCGTTACGGAATTGGTAAGTCAGAGCTTTGCTTCGTACACTCTGCGGCGAAGACTCCACAATAATTGGGATGAATGAAGTCAATAAAGCAATCTAGACGCTTAGTCAGCCTATGTCTGACGTTTGTCCAGCACGGTCGAGGAGTATGCTTTCTGAGGATAGAACATGCAAAAAATCTGGCAGATCTTGTAGTACGCGTTGTGTCCAACTGCTCCACTTCAAATGATTGTTGTGGGACTGTAGTGCGCGCTCGCTGGTGAAGGCTGAAGGAGATGACGAAGCGTGCCTGGAACTCGACATTGTGGCCCCAATCATGCTTTCGTATTCTTCTTCTCTCTTCATCGCTGTGAGGATCATTGTATACAGTAGCCCTGAAATTTAAAATACGTTGTTACTTTTGAGAAGTAGGGGCTGATTGTGCAGACTGAAAAGATCAATAGCGTAACGACATGCCAACATAAAGAATCATGTATACTCCGCTTGTCGATGATCAAGACACTCCAGTCATCCCCCGACAGACCTTCTCGAAGTAGTAGCTCCGCAAAAGATACGACGACATTACGCTCAGATACAGAGATTATTGCTAACGGAGTACTAGCTAGGCCATCATATCCCATGCAAGCATCAGTTCCGCATCAGCGGGTTCGACACACGCGCTGCCTGCTCAACTACCTCACTCTTCAAACGCGCCCTCCAAACCGCAGAGTGAAATATCTGTCCATGGTCAAGATCTGCGCACCACACCACGTTCAATCGACCATCCATCCGGTCAAGTAGCTTGACCTTCTCAGCAGTAGTTTCCTCGTCTCGGCTAGCATTCCTACCTTTTTGTTGCTCTCCAACGTCTTGTAAATATGTACGCACTTGTGCAGTGTTGACTATAAGATCTTTTCCACTGAGAAATACGGTGGTATTATGTTCCATGAGGTCTTCCCTCCACATTATGCTCTCGAACCAGAAGAACCGGCGAGAGAGTGTATAGGCTACACCCATGTCCTTCGAGCCGAAATACCATATTAGCCATTCATTGGCTAATTTTGGTCTGCGAAAGGTCTGGCTAGTCAGTGTTGACACTCTCGACGAAAGGAAAGATCGTGACCTTACGAAGTTATAAGCAACATCCGGTTGATGCAGCAGTATTGAAATAGGGTCGACTAGAACAACGGACACAATCTGACTGGCGATATCAGGGGTCTTCAAGAGATACGCGGCAATCACCGAACCATATCTTAGAATGATATCAGCGATATTGGCATGCACTGGCCGGAAGGTACACTCACGAATGTGATACTAATACGAACTTCTCAACTCCATGGTGACACAGAATAGCTCGAAACTGTTGACACATCTCTTTCTTCCCGAGTATCGCCGGCGTAATTCGAGAAGATATAGGCAAGATCTCGATTGCAAGGATACCAATGTTTCCATCCTCAACCCCACGTCCTTGATTCAATTCGTTCAAAAATCGTACGTAAGGGTACAGTCCAATCCCAATTCCGTGGAAAAATACTATCGGGGACTCCTTGCGAGAGGTATGAGGGCGATACCAATACGTAATATCTTGAGCTGGTGAGCGATGAGAGGCTATGAAAGTCTGCGGCCGCGGGGGGAAAATTCTAACGCTATGCATAAGTGAAGAGCGGTGGAACTGAAAATGTCGGAAGAACATCATAGCATGTGTAACGATGTCTACCACGAAGATACACTGGCAAAAATCCTGTTAGCATCTCCGGCTTTCAGTAGGCGACAGAACTAGGTCCTTACCAAGTACCATATCAAACTCCTGTGGAGCGCGTTGACTTTATCCAACGTCAACCTTAAGCACTTCACGTTGGCTCGCCCTGGCCCGAAATACATTCCAGTTCGTCTCTCGAGCTTCTTCACGTACCCTTCTACCTCATCATCGTAGGTAGGATCATCCATGGCTGTGTTCAGAAAGGCCCAGCGGAACCATTCTTTTATGTTCTCTCTCTTAATGGCGGCAGGGGCCACATCCAGAAACCACATTGATACGTATCGTCTATGGTCCAGGATGGTATCTTGGCAGAGGTCGAAGAGCCTATGTCGTCCTTCTTTCGAGAGAGGTGGAGGATGTAAAGCAGGGCGCTGAAGGTAATAATTCTGGTAAAGATAGGTCGAGAAGTAGAACAATGTCTCCGCAAAAGCCCAATCTCTGAAACACTTTGAAGGATCCAAAGTAGAAGGTATACATATTGCCAAGATGCAATACGTGACGCAAATTGGTGCGATGAGATGTAAGGTAATTATACTGGTCTTTATGAAGACGTATTCGGCGGTTGAGGATCCAATCATGCTGAGAGAAGTAATTTACCGTCGTTGATGGTAAATTTACGATTCTGTTGCTGCAGTCTTGTGAGCAACTAAGTTGCAGTAAATTAGAACGGTGTAGTTTCCAGAAAAATATTTCGAGGGAAGCTTGAGATAAGAATGTAATATGACGCTGCGAAACAAAGCCCCCCGATCTTTCGATTTGAGATAAGTGAAGAGCAATCACATGCCATTCCTCTTTCTTTTTGTTGGGACGCACTGCATGGGTCGGAACATTGGCTTGAGTGCTTATCATGTGAGGCCTGCCTACTGTTGCAGTCTGCCCCAACCCATCATCCAGTTCCTTTGATAGCGAGTTGATTACTGTTTTGGGCTGGTCCCAAGAGTTAATCGTTTTTCTTGTCGAGCATAATCTGGAGAGGGCCTTCTGCAAGGTAAGACCTATCGTCACACAAGCTCTTAAAAATGACGCTAGTGTCACAGTGGTTGAATTGCCCCTCCTTGACGAGTCTGGTAACTACCTCACAAAACCTATTCTTATCCAGGCCTTATTTGATGTTGATAAAACAGGTGCACCAAGCCACTATTAAAATTACCTCACCTACCCAATCTAAACGGTAATCAAATAATATAAAGATAGCAACCCAGTAAGCAGCTCGCTATTCGTACATTCTGGTAGGTGATGCTTACACGCTAACTTGCTTGGATTAAGGACAGCGTGCGAGCGAGTCGCCCTTGTCATGTAGCCGCCTGGCGCTATTAAGATAACCTAATTATAAGGTTTGTGCTGTAGGTACTATAGGAGAACCTAGTAGCTTTAGATATTAAATTTAAAACTATGATAATGCCTTCTGTGCCTGTGCTACAAAGTGCCTTCTGTTACGATCCTGAGGAACAACACCGAACGGATAGCAACACCAAATTATTCTCACGGCTAGTAACATTATTGGATTGCATTCTGTAGTGTTCACGATCAATATTCCGTGCAATAAAATATCGCTAGGCTGTCAGTATTGCAAGCTACGATATAGAGCAAGATGTACACGGATCCTACAGCCCAAACAGTCCATTTTCTATTATCTAGCACTGGCTTTACTTCTGTATAAGCGTATTCAAACACCATAGCAGTTTAGACGAAGTGTAATAGGATCTAGTTAAGTCCGAGGCTGCCTCAGGCAAAGATGACCGGTGCAGCGACGAGGATTCGGGAGTACGGAGCGAGCGGACTACCCTTCTCTTTGGCAATGAAATATTTCTCAAAATTGAAGTTTAAAGTAAGTATTCCGAACGTTGCTCATGCTCGCGATGGTGGTCATCCTGTTGTGACAGAAAATAGGGTGCATTTTCCTTTGCATATGGGGGTTTCTTTTCCTCTCCACAGGGAGGCACATTATATCAGGAAACTTGTGGATTGCCTTACCAATCGTACTTCCTCGCAATGCAGCTAGGTGCGGAACCACATTTACAATAGGGTGAGAGTGATTACCCTGGTAGATCAACATAAGTCGTATTTATGAAGTAAAGCAACGCCTTAATGAGCGCAAACGTTACAAACGCGACTCATAGTCCGCCTTCTGGCTTGACGGCCCACTGAGCGTCCTATTGCCTTTTTTTAAGCCCTTTTCTTGTTCAACTGGAGTCCCTCTTCTGCCTTAACGGTGCATTGGCGCAACAAGCCAAGGATTTGCGCTTTTTGGCGTCCAAGTTCAGCAACTCGCGCGGTCATCTTATCAAGCTGCTCCCCATACACGTCTCCGTCGTCGAATACCGATGCAATCTGATGTAGCTCGAGATTCATGCGTGTTATCGTTTCGATGAGTGTGTGAGACCTGTCGTGATTTGATGTTTAGAACGGGGACATTGATATTACCCTGCGAATATACGTACATAGTATCATTATTGGCATTTGCAGTTATTTCAAACGGAGCTCGTGAAGCATCGCAGAGATTTAGCGCTGCTTTCATATGGCTGATGGGACTTGTTGGGTCGTTAGGCTATAAACGGCGACGATAGCGTATTGATGACGATGCCGCTCAAATGACGCTGCTGTGTTCCATCTGACATGACTCATGACAGCAGACTTTGGTCCCCAAGTAACAGCAACGGGCTAGACAAGCGCAGCATCTCACCTTCATGCGCAATCGTTATCGTTGCAGGCTCTGAATCTGCTTCGTTAAATGAATAGGTAATTATTTGCAGAGGCCGGAGAACCCCTCTTGGTGTTGTCTCTCCGCGATGTGCAGCCCGCGAAGCGTACCTAGCAGACTCGAAGCGGGCGGGAGATCGCCGATTCATGTTTCAACATATTACGCAAGTCGACAGCGAATACTACGCGATTAGGAAAGAGTTCAGACAACCATCAAAACCGGTACGGAAGTGAAGCCAACCAATTAGAGTTTTCATTTTTGGGGCGCTGGCCAAGTTGGCGGTGTTGATTGTGCACGCCATTGGCCAATTTGGTGGGCTTGAAATCAGATATCACATCTTCGGATCTACCGGGCGGCTATTTAGGGCTGCCGCTAGTCGAGCAAGCCATTCATTCTTTGAAGGCGGCAAACGCCTAGGTCTGGAGTGACTCCGAGTGAGGTCGCGTAGGACCAAGGTACAACTTTACCCTGCAAAGAGCCAGAGCAACCAGAACCTATATCTCATTTCTCTAGACTGCTCCAAAGCCGACGTGGGGAGCTCCGGATACTTACAATGCTCCGTTCAACCCCGCGGGCTAAAGAGACACTTCTTAGAATCACGATAGCCGCTTGCACTTTAACGCCTTATCAACGAGAGGTCCGTATGCTGGACGCCAACGCAGTGAGGAAGACAAAACGCACACACTCCGCGATCGGGAAGCGAGATGTATGTGGAGGCGGGATCTAGTCAGCGCCACCCGGGTGCAACGCGACAAGCTATGGAGGCCGCTAGCTGTACCCGTAAAGCATAATTGGCCATCATAGAGGTAAAACATCAAGTTGGTGCTGCGGAGGGGTTTGTGTGCTGAGTAGGTGATGCCTACCACAGGGCTTGATAGGTTGTCCGTCTGGATGTTGAGAGAACATGCGCAAAAACAAGGCAAGCGGCAGAGTCGTTGAGGACATTGTGATACCACGGCTTAGCCTAGCTCAGTCTCAGAGAAAGACAGGGAGTAACACGAGTGGTCAAGACCAAAGCAATGCTTCCAACCCCAGGTCAGCCATGCCAACTAATCTATTGGAAACGGCTATACAAAGCCGTCTACTCCAGGAAGACTTCAAGCTACCAATATGCCGGTTAGGGACACGGCTGTGGGTGTGCCTTCTGCGTGTCGATGGACTTTGCTTGATTACTTGCCAAGCAGTGGTCGCAGTGCGCACTCCCCTGCTGACATGGTGTGACCTCGCATCATAGGCGAGCGCTGATTCCAACAATTCTCTAATAAAGACATCATGCCATAGCCTGACCTGGCATGTCATTCTGCAGTGCCGCAAGATAGCATCTGATTAATAGAGTCCCTTTTGGAAGGACGTCCTGATTAATTAATATTCTTGTGTGGTTTCCTTCCAGATCCTCAGCTTTACCATGACGCAAACACATCCCAGCAACTTGCAACTTGGAAAGTACAGATGCAAGTCTTTCGGACAACCTTACCTTGAATTCCAAGCGTGTATTTCCGTACCTTGGAGCCCCCCGAAATGGAGCAATTTCTCTTTCCAATCCCCACCTTCGACATCACCTCAAAAGATGTATCCAGCAATACAGCCATCTTAAAAGATGTCCCACGTGGTCAGGACGATAGACGAAATACGAGCCTCATATCGTGTGGCTTCCTCTCATACAAAAGAAGAGGATATGGAGTCGACAAAGCGCCTTGGCCGGTGCCTCATACCGCAGAAGAACAGAAGTACATGTGGTACCACGCATCTCTAGGTATGGGCGAAAAGCAAGTTGCGGACAAATGGGGCTTTAAAAGCACAAGCGTTTCGCGATCGCAGTCGCCCCACGACGCTGCGGAGGGTCGGAGCGGCATCAACAACGGGGATACAGGGAAAGCAGGAAGCCCTCAAGCCGTTTAGGTCTAAGAGATTTGAGGACGGATTGAGGAGACGTATGTCTCGGTGGAGCCATCTGTGCGTGAGAATCGCCATGGCAGATTAAATACGTTGTAGTCGTACAGACTGAGCGCAAATCAAAATGCTCTATTTCTTTACAGAACGTATGCGCTTCTTTCGGTACTGAGCACTTGTAAACAGCTTTCTCGACACTTTCTGTGAAGAATTAGAGCATTTTGCTTCTGCAGCCACGTAACGTCGTCATGATACGAGTCACCGCCGCCACTGACCAATGTTGGAGAAGCGTGTCCCCCAAGAGGATCAACACCAAGGCTAACCAATTGTCGCAGGCCAAGT
Organism: Phoma sp. XZ068; assembly: GCA_004835665.1. Lineage (NCBI taxonomy): Eukaryota > Fungi > Ascomycota > Dothideomycetes > Pleosporales > Didymellaceae > Phoma > Phoma sp. XZ068. Next base: position 138,705 of record RBKR01000030.1, on the reverse strand, counting down.
GCTGTCGTGAACCTAAAACTGCATTACTAACGTGCTGTGAAAGGCCCTAGATATAAGCTGAGCTATGATGCTAGAATAATACAACAACATAACATACACACTCTTTTCAATATCCCATACCTACAACACCCGCACCCAACCGTGCGACACCAACCAAGAGCGTAACGATCATGATCAGTAATTACCACTGCTATAGAAGCGGAATTTCGCGCAGGACCGCAAGGCAGCCACATGAGGGTTTCCGGTTAAACCATATTCCCACCGGCGCTGCTAGGTCCTTGGTCGTCCTCCCTCATTGCGCAAATCAGCACGTCTTTGTCAACCAATCTAGAGTCATTGAACTTACAACGCCGCGCAGAACCCTCCGTTTGCAAAGCAGCCATCAAATGCATTCGCAGTACATGTTCAATAGACAACCAGAAACATCTAGGTTGTGGCGCCCTTTTTAAACTTTCGTTGCAATCTCATGCATACCACCGCTCTCGCAGATTAGCATAGATTCTGCCAGTCAGACGCTCGCGCAAGCCCTCTCCACTAGCGAATCTACATCATATCGTGCCCTTGAAGTAGAAACGAATGTCCCTCAGAGCTCCACCATCAGGAATTCCAATAAGAACGGCCACCAACCTGGCTAGCGTAGATCGAATCCTTATGCTTGTGGCTGTCAGGCCTGAAGTTATCTCCTGCGCAGATGATTTAAGATGTAAGCTTACTTTTGCCACATCAAAGGAACACTAGCATTTACTGCCGCGGCATGCTCTTAAATAGGAATTTCGAAACGAGTTTTAGCACCGCGTTCTACGTGCCACTTCTTACATTCTAAAAAGAGTAACTTCAATAGTTAGATGCACTTATCGTGACATATTAATCGTTGGAAATTGTGGGTCAGGTCTAACAAACTAGGACAGAAGATTGCGGACTAACTCATATGGAGGGGGGTGTTCTGTAGGCGGGGCTTGCCTCCTAGGCTTTGCGGAGAATTTAACAAAGATACAATTCAAGGCCATACAACACATTGCAATGATCTTATAGAGGATTGGAAAGATTGTTTATATGACCAATGCAGAAATTGCGATTAGCGACACCCATAAGCTTCTGTGGCAGCTTCGACCGATAACAGAAACTGTCTGCAGTCTCCGAAGCTTAACAAGCCCGTTTTCAGTAAGAGTGGTCATGAGCAGCCGTCTGTTTTATGTTTGCGGTTTTCTACCTCCCTAACCAACACAATCGGCCCGGCTGTCACAACTTCTTGGCATCCGCGACAACGGAATGCCATAGCGCAGATACAGCTACTTTGCTTTCTTGAACAGCTACTACCTTGGAAGAACACTGTATCTCTTTAACAGGTCAAATAAGCAGCGAATATCTGAGATGGCCAAGAGCTCCTTCGTTTACCGATCTATGCGCATAATGTGCGGAACGCCCGATTTTGGAGGCCAGCTTTTTGAAATGCTCACTCCTGTGGATCTGAGCGCGCTACTATATACGTTCGACATCTCCATTACCACGAAACAGTCGAGGAAATACATGCAGTTCTGGAGGCAGATCTTTACAGACAAAGGCTGGATTTCATGGATAATCTCACATGGTATCGAGGTGTCCCTTGTGGGAAATGGCATGATAACGATGATGGATTGGGTGAGGAACCCAAGGTTGATGGACGCTGGGAGAAGAAAACTGTTTATAGACCTGAACCTGGTCAGCTGCGTTGCGTCACGGCGGTAGGCGCTTTTGTCGGAGGATAACTTTGAACACGTTATTAGGGAGACGAACAAGCACTCCAGGGAATTCATGAGAAACGATAACTTCACCCAAGCGTTGCGATCAGGGATCGATACAAGGTACTCCGGGCTCGTTATGCGTAAAGACCTTTCTGAAGACCGTTCTATGCCCTTTGTCTGGCTCGAACTTACAATTACAAGCGCGGTTAAGCATAAACAGTTTAGCGAAGAGTCATATCACAAGCAAGTAAAGGTTGACCCCGACACATCGATTGCGCTGTGGTACGGAGAGAAGAGTATGCAGAAGTGGTGCTGTTCGGACGGGTCGCAGCCCGGAAGCTCGGAATTGGACACAGGTGTGGTGCTGAAGATGGACAACGCCAGCATGAATATGCCAATGAACATAAACTTGTCTAGGCTTTTGTGTATTACAAAGATTGTGAGCAGAAGCTCGTTCACTGGCGCGTATCTCTTTCAGCAGCAACGCATGTTTGACTGTACAGAAATGCTCAGAGAAAGGGGCCATCTAGTTCTCTAAAAACCATGATAGATTGCATACGCGCTAGTTGCAACAATTACATAAAACGTCCAGTTAATGCGTGCTAAAGCTCACTCTTGCCTCGACGTGATCTAACTCATCTCGCAGGTGCGAGAACGTCCACCTGTTTCTGAAGAATGCATATGCAAGACGTCTCATTTCGCTCGATCGATGGCTCGTCCAGGTTTTGAAGCAATTCAAGAAGACGAGATTGCAGAAACTCGCGCCGAGGGGCGTGGTGCCGGAATGAGCGGTGGTTCGGTCGGCTGCGGAACAAGCGGATGGTAGAGTGCATGCGCGAGGGCATTGATGCGCCTGGACTTGCCACCTCGTCGCTACATTAGCGTTTCGGCGCCCAACCCGTTGCGAGCGCATTATTTGGGATTCTGCAAAGCTGGGTTTCGCAACATGGACAACATGGACAGGTGCGGGGGATTGCAGCATTACGACTCGGTAATGGTTTGGCTGGAGGATGTTTATCAGTCATATTACTTCTTATATATCTATTTAGAGAATCCATTCTGCGCAAGCTCCGACCGGTTCCTGGATTATGAATACAGTTTGACATGGTGTACGTATGCTGTAAGCGCTCATCCGCGCAATCGCCGTGCTAATGCGTCACGCTAGGTTCAATCCTGGTAATCACCGTCCGCAGGCGTTTTGCGCTTTCCTGTGACCCTGCGAGGACCGAATGGAGGGATGCCATGAACTGAAGTTGCATGATTCCAGAAGTCGGAGTCCGAGGACAACTCATCTTCGCAGAGTGGATGGGGGCATCTTTTAAGAGCATTCTCTTGAGCCAAATGTTCCTTAATGTGTCTGTGCAATGTAAAAACGTCGCTGAATTGTGCGAAGCGCACTGCCAGTGGTGCATCAGCGCCAAGGCAGAACAAGCAGTGTGCAGCAACCACTACAACTCCACACTCCTTGATCAAACCACAGTAGTCGTTCAGCTCTTCAAGGTGTCTTCTTTGTAGGTGCGCGTTCCATATCTGGTTCGAACGACACCACACATCATGCTCGTAGCAATAATGCATGCTCGTAAGCATTGTCCAATCGTTCGGGACACGATGATTCTCTGAGACGTGATATGCAAGGTCCTCATGACTTTCGAATCTTTCGCAACAGCCGGCCCACAGGCATTGATGTGACCTTGATTGCTTGAGATGGTCGGTTACATGGTGAGAGTACGACCCACATGTTTTCCCGTTGAAGCGGTAATAGCAATCGTTCCAAAGACACGTATGAATTCGCAAGAATTGTTCCGTCATATGATCCCGTTCGCGGTTGACGCGCCGTTGCCGTGCGCACTGTAGCAAATGGCCGTGGACACGATCTGGACGAAGCCTAGAAACATAAGCAAAAAGCTTGAATAGAGCAAAGATATGCACACTTGGTCAAATCCTTACGGCAATCAACACAGCAGTTCTGCTTTGTTGGCTCTGCAGTTTTGTATGCATAGCGTTTCCTCTGAGACCTGGCCAGGCTAATAAGCGGCTCTAGGACTTCCGTGAGCGAAAGTGCAGCCATGATATTGTCAGTATCATCGTCTTTGCGGAACATGAGGTCTACTACAAGTTGGCGTTCAGGCTCAAACTTGAGTAGCGCTAGAAGGTAACGTGACGGCTCGCGGGAGAGGACTGTAGTTGGTGCTGTTGCCCGAACTCCCTTGCCTTTTCCATCGAGGTATTCTCGACGGTTCTTCTGATACGCTTTTTCCCGTGATTGTCGCCTAAGTTCGTATCCCTGCGTTGCGGACAGTAGCATGGTTGATACCACCTTAGAACTTCCTTCTCCCCTTTCTTGTAAGGTCTGCGTTGCTCTTTCGCACGGTGGTTCTGTGAGTGTTGATCCTGGCGGTCTGGGCGCAAGCAGATTTCGATTTGCCATCATGGAGCTGGACTCCTTGTACAGGTCAAGGCACTGCTCGCGTTCATGAATGATCGATTGGCTGTCAATACCGATGAACCCCGAGACATAGTACTGTGCTGTGTCTTCATATTTATGCCCCATCAGTGTCCTTCGCTGTGTAGCTGTAGCTTCACCTAAACACATATTAGCTTTGCTCCACAAGCTTGTGTACTTAACGTACCTTCCACAGCATGCGCAAAGGCGCGTCTGAAGCAATATGCGCTGAGGTTCTCTTGATAGCCAGCCCGTTGACCAGCGCCTTTTAATGCGGAGTTAAAACAATCGTACGTCCAAATTCTGGTCTCGGACATGGATTTATCCGCGCGCATGCCTCTCATGACAGGACGCTCTAGTGCCTCAGATTTATACTTGGCCCTGTAAAGCATATTTCCTGGGATGGGTTTCACGGCTTGTAGGTCTTCGGAAGATGTCATATCCTGGAATACACTATCTGCAAACGCGAGCGACAGGAACCATGTTACGGGACACATGTACCTCATGCGCGGCTCCTCATACAGCGTCATAACAGGTCTGTTCAGCGTTAGTCGTGTGCGTGGGGATTGATAATGCCACCAAGGAGGGTCATACGCATGTTTCTTGTATTCTCGATGGCCCTTTCGGTTTCTGAGCTTGACGTGAAGTCGCCATCCGGGATGGCTGCTGCTCCACGAGCGAACAAGCTCAATATCCTTGTAAAGCAGACCTTCGTTAGTCTGATACCATGCATCTGACTCAACAACTTCTCCTGGACGGACGCCAACAAGAAGCATGAGCTGTATTGCAAAAGCCATCTGGCTACGTATACGAGGATGCAGATGCTTGTACTCGTCGCTTGCAAACAGGAACCTAATAATGTCTTTTGCAACAGCAACAGGTGCAAGTGGCTTAGCCCGAGCGCATGTTGACAGAAGGCCCCGAGGAATGAGATCTTTTGTGACAAAACTGATAATATCCTGGTTTTGTACTGTAGTATATTGGTAGCGCGTGTGGATCTTGATAGCACGCTTTAGGCTGTTGAAGCGGTTCAGGAGGGTTGTGTCAGTAATACATTCTTCTAAAAGACCTGTACGTGTCTGAGCAAACCACTCGAGGAAGAGCTTAATCTGGAAAGATGTAGGTGCCTCTGCAAAGCGTTGCTCGGCTAATGGCTTCTCCAGAATATTATCAGAGAAGCTAAGGGGCTAGTTAGCATCTTGGTCACCGATGATATGCGCTTTGAGACTTACTAAGACCATTGTTCCATTGTGAACTTGTAGGAATCATGACTGGATTTAATCAAGGCTCTCTTGATATCCTCCGAGCTGAGCGGTTGTGGCGCGACCTCTTGCCGGGCGCGTTTTTTTAAACCTTCGAGATTGACAAGTTTAGCTGCCTTGCGCATTCTGTCTTTGGCGAACGAAAACGGGGAGATGTTGTAGCAGCGGGGTAGACTTTGCAGAGAGGGGGCAAGTAGCCATTAACCTATGACTACCGGAGGGTGGGCGCAAATAAGATACCATGACGGGCGGCGTGGTCCACAACATGGCTTTGACGGCAGTCGGCGTATCGCAAGCCCACAGACCAGAATCTTGTCTCCAGTTTAGTGTTCATTTAGAAAAGAAAGAGAGAAAATAGGTCAGGATGCAGCCTAGCTCCTTTGAGGCGCGCTTACCAGAAACAGAAATGCGAATAACTGACTTCTCGAAACGGTACCACGACAAACGGCGGACCGGGCAGGAGAACTTGTTTTCAACGTCCTATGGTCGTATGTATCATCAAAGATTGTTTTGATATTTATATACTATTATCAATCAACCACCGCAATATGAGTGCTTACTTATCTTAAATATTCACTCAAAACTTAACGATACTTGGAAAAAAGCCCTGGCTTAATTTTTTGTGCGTTCCTAACCTCCTCTCGGACAGGAATCCAACCAGGGCGGAGACAAAGAAATAGGAATCAAGTCTAAAATCGTTCAGCCAGCGAAAGGTCTGCATGATATTATGTAACTCTTTACAGGAGACATGCTAGTCCCTGCAAGAATAGCCTGTGTGGTGCACACGTTCTGTTAATCACCACTATATGTTCAGGGAAGTAGTGTTTAATTATCAAGAAATATATTGCACATGGAAATCATCCGATACCCAACGACGTTAATATTAAAGCCGGAAGTACCGCTATAACACTGCCTCATGTATCCAGTCGAGCGCACATCCGCCGTCTAGATGTCTGGCCAGTCACACGTAAAATCCTTGTATCCCAGAATGGTCAGTCTTGGATCCTTCTGTAGCCGACTCAGCGCCACAAGGAACAAATCCGGTAGACGCTCCGCTCCAGGCTGGGTGAACTTGTAAACACCCTGGCACCATGCGTAGAGAAGCGATAGACCCAAAGATATCCTCTCAAGATAGATGAACACTTCACTATCGTCTTCTTGTTGTGGCTCTATGCCGGCGATATTCATGGCTTCGTCTATGATCTCTATGATAGGTAAGGGCCCTGTGTTCGGCTTTCGCACATACAAATCCGAAATGACTTGAAGCAACCGGACCGTGGCATTGAAGAGAATCCGTACCCGAACAGCGAACTCGGATGAATCTGGATGTTGTTGATGGTACGCCTTCCATATTCGGGTCGCATGAGCATGATTTTCCAGTACAACTTCATTGGTCTCCCAGCTGTATGTTACTACGGAATCATTGTCAATTCCGTTTTTGATATGGACAACGGGGATGTCTGCAAGGATTAAAGGTTTGCCGTCCGCCATCCTGGCTAGGCAGTCATTGAAGAAGTTTCGCCATCCCAAGTGACCAGTCATGCGGGCCCGTAGAATATGGAGACCACAGCGGGTATAGTCCTCGATGTTGTAGCAAGACATGTTGAAATTCCGCATGGCCATCGTAATCATAAGATCGACATTTCTAACCGGTGCTTCGGGCAAGCTCGACCGGATATGGTGAAGAAACTCCCTGTGATATGGCCAGATTTGGGGCACGCGAGGGACTGTCAAGAAAGGGGTTGGCCATTTGCGAGGAGAGGCACCCGGGTCTTCTCCTAGGTCATGTTCAAACTGAGTTATGCGGTCCTCCTCTGCAACCTCCATGTCTGCGTAACTGAAGGGCAGGAGTTGGTTCCAAGTATACTCAGAAGAGTGTTCCCAAGTGTCAATGATACGTCTCAGTTGGTCCAAGAAGGAAGATTCGAGTTCCTGCTTTGAACTCAGAAGGCTTTCATGGATAGGTTGACCTAGTAGGTCCTCTCTTAGCACGATCGTGTTCTTTGCGCCGTTCCAGGATGAGAAGCAGAGTTCAGAGATACACCAGGCTCGATCAATGTAATCATCGCCGTCTCTCCTGATGCTAAGAATAAAGTCGCATGAGGCTATCAAAGAGGGCAGACCTTCAAGACCGGATTTGAAAGCTAGTTTGTGCGCTGGTGTTCGATCATCGACCCCTAGAATGTTCTTCTGTGGTAAACACATGTAGTCTAGCCAGATGCCGATTTTATCTAGTACTGTAGCGTCCACAGTAACGTTGTTTTGAGCTACTTTGCTAAGAATGTTGGCAGCCTGAAGGTAACCGTGGGTTCTCAAAGTCTTGATCTCCTTGGTCCTTTGTTCTCGAGGTAAATTATGTGTAGATGCAAGCTTGACTATGGCTTCCAGCAAAAACTTAATGGACTCAAGTTGCTTGCCGTTAGGATCCGGATGGGTTGAGGTTGCCCACCGATGCGAGATAAACAACACGCATTCTGGCGGTTCATCCCATTCGAAGGTTGTTGGATTTAAGTCTTGGTAGCGAGGGATAGTCTGGAGTTCCAGAAACTTCTTAGCATGGAGGATAGCTGAAATTTGCGGTATCGCCTTGCGTTCGACAGTTTTGATAGGCTCGGGCGCTATTGCTTGTAACGGTTGAGGCTCTCTAGGCTCTCGAGGGAAGACTAATTTGGCTGCTGTTCTGATCAAGAATTGCCAAATCATGTCTGCTTTGGTGTGTGCGATGGATCTGAGGTGCAATAAAAGAAAATGAATGTGAGAATGAGACCGTGAAAGAATAGGTACTAGATTTATGGACAGCTGCCAGCCGCACGCATAGAATGATAATTATAGCCTTGGGGCTGACTGAAGGCTGAATAGTTTTGTCCTTGTCTAGTTAGTCCAGCCACTCACACCATTGCATGTGCGCGGAGCTGCTCCCGCGACCACGGCACAGCATAGCTCGTCAGATTCAAAACACCCGCAAAATAACGCCTGAAGGCTGCCCCTTCCTGAAGATTCGTCACTATGGCGAGTTCGACCTTGTGGATTGTGAGGACGGCAATCTGCCTGCACATGCGATTCTCTTATACACGGCTACCTCATGGTCACGTCACTCAATATGTTCTCGTTAACCAGGTTGACTTGAGTTCTGAACCTGCTCTCCGCGACGTTCCTCAAGATGCGAAGGACTGCATCAAGAGTAGCACACTGCTTACGCTGGTTTCGACGTTTGATATTAAAAAATAGATTCTTGTGAGTTGAAAAGTGTAATTTGAATTTTTGAACTTTGCCTGTTAAGATAGTCTTAATGACAGTGCTGCCTAACGTGATCATTGCGGTGCAGAAGATTCGCTTGCAGGGACGCTTTATTCGTTTAGAACCGAGCGCAACTTCCTTCCTGCTTATATATTCTCTTTTAGATGTAACCTAATAAAGCGGTGTTAGCCGAACACACGTAAGATACGGCTAGGGGTATACAGGACGAATCTTTATTTGTTAACGTTGACCGATTTTACTATCTAACCTAAAACCTATGCGCTTTGGTACTAACATCAACTATAGCAGCATTTTCTAGAATTTGAAGTTCATTACATTGGGGTACGGGCTCCTTGCTACCATATATCTCTAAAATGTATTGTGTTTTACAGGTTCCAGGCCCATAAAATCCGCGATGTTTGACAGACCGTGTAAATCTCCTTCAACTGTGCAGCCTAGCTCCTGGTCAACCCAGCCCTCGGCGCATCCTCCACCGAAATCTATCACCCAGACGTCGCTATTCGAGTCAATCAAAACATTGTCTGGCTTCACGTCTCCCCAAATAATCTCTCTGTCATGTAGCTGCTTTACAGTAGCTCTTAGTTGTTGCATCCATTTCTCGCGTTCCTCCTCCGAAGACCCTTCCGTAGCTTCATCTAACGTTTTACCATGGATATGTTCAACGAGCAGACCCATAAGAGAAAGACCATCGTTATATATCACAAGCCCGCTCAGTCTTGAAACGCGCAAGTCATCGGGGAAGACATTGCTTCTAAGACGGAGTAATATATCTAGCTCCCTCCGGGAAGACTGCTTCACAAAGGCACCTTTGAAATGGAATCGAGTTTCTTCCCCAAGTACTTGGACTGTGGTGGGGATCAGATCATAATCTGCTTCGTGTGCTTCAGGTCCCAGAACGGCTTTGAGATGTGCAGCTGAGATGCGAGGTATGCCTTTGGATATAGCTTCTTGGACTGTGGGATCAGACATTGCTACTCTTGGCGTGAATGAATGTGTATCTGAAGTATTGCCAGGGCACATCGTGGCTGTAAGGCAGCCTTCTACATTCGTCAATCTAATAATAACTGTATCCGGGGCGAAATACTCCTCGAGTGATGGCGGCTCTGCGTGGGGTGTTGATAATTTGACTTTGTCCATGAAGAGGATGCATGGCGTTACCATCCATTCTTGAAATGCCTCCATAGCGACGGGATCATCGTCTATATTCCTTCTGAAGTCGAGAAATGTCTGCACTAGCGCCTCGCCTTGCATTCCACGAAGATGTTTGATTGTAATACAGATGTGAAAACGTTTGCCGCGGCTCATTACGGTAAGAGCAGCATCGAGATCTCCAAGGTAACATTCAATCATAGCGAATGGAGGAATCTCGTCCATAATAACAACTGTTTCTAGTTGTCTAGGATCTTAATGAAAGAAAAAAAGCTATCCAAAAAGCTCAACAACGCAAGTGTAAAGCCTTACAAGCGCTCTCCTCAAATGACAAACGTCAAAGACAAGCGATACAGGATGAAGCTCGCGACAGAGCCACACCCCTCTATCAGCCCTATCGCCAAAGGTCCCATCACGTGGCCGCGCATCAACCCCCACAAGAACATAGACAGTACAAATTGATCGCAAGCATCTAGTTACTACAACACCATATTTTTATCAGCATTAAGGTATTATATGGCGTTGTACAGCCTCATTTTTGAGATTGCTTAGGTCGTGTTCGGTGTGCATGGATACGGTGGTTCTGAGCAGCGCAAACAATCAACGTAAAAATGCTTTGAAAGTACCGTTTTTATAACTACGTTAAGCGGCGGATGGGACGGGTAAACCTGTTTGCAACGTCCTATGGTCGTGTGTATCAGTAAGGCTTGCTGTAGCATTTATATACAAATGCATCGTCCGCGTAAGTGCTGTGCTCACAATAATAACAGAAATGCTTTGAGTGTGGAGACAATCTGCTTTCAAGCGTCTCGATTCCACTATTCGTCTATTGCAGTTAATAATTCTACGCCTTGCCGTCCGAGAACTGGACAACAGCCCATTTGCCGCTCCAGGCCCACTTGCGCGCGCCGTTGTCGGTGCTGCCGCCCTGCATCTGCTTGAGTTCGTCGTCCTTGCCATCCGGCAGCCCGACGACGACGTCGGCTTTGCATGTGCGCAGGGCGAGGACGCGAATGCCTGAGCCGGGGCCCATGGGGCCGATGGCTTTGGTGAAGGGTGTGGTTGCTGGCCAGGCCGCCTGGTGTTGTCAGTCGTGTAAGCATGTAGAGGAAATAGGGCGGGCTTACATCAGCGGTCAGTTTGCGGTAGTTGAGGTCGCCCTTGAAGATGACGAGTTCGCTCGACTGGAGGTCCTCGCGTAGTTGTGGCTCGCTCTGCGGGAGGCGCCAGTAGCTGCCGGCGGCGGTCCAGAAGTCGTTTGGTCGCAGCACCAGCTGGCCCTCGGCGTATATGCTGGTCCAGTGTTGGAAGAGGAACTGCAGGCTGCCCAGCTCAGCTTCGGACAGGGGCTGGGGCGCCTTGCCGGCGGCCTCGTCCTCTTCGGAGAGCGCGCTGTAGAAGTCTTGTGGCTGGGCGAGAGCGCTGAGGAGCGCACCAAAGTCGGCGGGGAGGACGTCTGAGACGAACCAAGGGATTGACTTGGGGTGGAAGACGACGGACGTGGCGAGGCCCGAGGCGACGAGGTAGCCGGCGAGGATGAGGTCGACGAAGAGCTCGAAGCCGGCGTTGTCGAGGACGATGTCGACTCTGCGGTCCTTCTTGCCGGCCTTTTGTGCGGCAGTCAAGACCTTGAAGGCCTTGTCCAGGTCGTTGACCAGGATGTTCTGCTCCGAGTTCTTGCGCGCCTCGGAGCCCTGCAGCTTCTGGATGTCTTCGTACGAGAGGTTGGTCAGGAGCGACAGGTCGGTTGCATTGCCCCACAGGCAGATCTCGCACATCTCGCGGAACAGAATCTCCTCGGCGGCCTCGAGCTGCTCGGGCGTCTCGGCACCCTTGATGGTGTGCTTCTGCTGCAGCTCGGTGACAATGTCCTTGTAGCGGCCGGCGAGCTCGAGGACGGCGGGGCGCGACGACTTGAAGGTGGCCATCTTCTGGCGGGCGAAGAGGTCGTAGGAGCGCCAGTTCTGCGTCTGCTTGAAGATGCTCGCTATGCGTCTACCTAGGCCTGTCAGTCGAGTCCTCTGCTTCCTCCTTGATGCGAACCATACCGGTACAGATAGCACTCGGCGTACAGCCACGGAACGCTGTGCCACTTGGGGTTCCCTCGCGCGGCCAGCTCCTTGTTGTAGGCCTCGACGTCCGCCTCGCCGTCGTCCGGCATGGGCGTGAGTTCGCGGTCGTGCTGGAGCTCGTACTTCAGCTTGGCCAGGTCTGCGACGACCTGCTTGCCCTCCCTCACCGTCTCCTCGTCCTTGGACGCCCATGTCGACTTGTGCACGTCATCAATGCCCTGCGTGATGATAATCGGCCATCGTTCGCGTGCCGACGTGTGCGCGAACGAGGTTGGGTCGCTGGTGTTGTACTGGGTGGCGGTGAAGGTGTCGTACTCCATGGCTGCGGCTTCTATGCTTCCACACTGCAATGGCGATGGCTGCACGGCAACTTTATACCTGCGATTACGTCGAAACCCAGACGCGATGGCAATGGCGGGGTGGTGGGGCTGTCAGAGCGCTTCAACAATTTCTGCAGGGATCTTTCGGAAGTCCTGATGGGGTTAGCCAGAGCTTACTCCATCCAGCATGGCTCCCTCTGTTTTAGCTTCTACCCTCGCCAGGCACAACGCCCTCCGACTCACAATGGAGCGCAGTCGACATCTTCCGCTCGAACTCGTGCTCAACATCGTCACCTGCTCGCTGCCAGCTTCGGATGCGATACTGCCTCCGTCTCATGATGCTACGAAACTGCTGCTCACCTTCACCTTGGTCTGTCATGAGACGAGACGGCTAGCCAATCGTCTTCTTCGTGAGCGATGCGTGTACCTCTCGTCGTCGAAGCGGCTGAGTTCATACATCTTAGCAATCAAGAAAGACCCAGCACTTCGCGACGCAACTACGCTCTCACTATCCCCATTTGGAGAGTCCATAGATGATCTTCCCATATGCTCCTGGGTTCGCGAACTCTTCAATTACACCTGCGGATCCCTCCGCAGACTGGTCATCGATATACCTCTACGGAGCCTGTATCCGGAAGATGACCACCTCGCTGTTCGGCGCGTCTTGCGAGAAGGTTTCGAGCGTCTAGAGAATCTTGAAGAGTTTGTCAGCACGCAAGATGAGCTGTTCCTTGACATTACAGATGATGCTCGCCATCCCGTTGTCTGGAAGAGCTGGAAGAAACTAAGGCGCCTAGCTCTCTACAATGTATATCTGACCTTCTCCTTTTGGCAAGACATTGCACGACTACCCGCCCTGGAGACCTTGGTCCTCTCGCGCTCCGATGTACGCGAGGACGAGTCGCTCGACGACTGGGCCGAGTACTTCAAGATGACTGAAAAGCCCTTGAAACTGCTCATGTTGGGCTCCGAACGGCGGAGGATTGTACCCGATCAACAACTTTCTGGTCGAATCAAGAACAGGAATGACGTGGTCGACGTTCCCATGATCAGATCAATCTGGCTACATCACACCATCGACTTCTCCATCGAAGAGTGCCAGGCTTTTGTGCGAGACCACGCCGAGAGAGGGACTCTATGGGACCTCGACTATGGGACGATTCCTTGTAATGGACGGCCATACATCGACGAGCCGTACATTGCACAACTTGGCGCGCATTGGCTGATGCTAGACGAGCGCCGTAGAGCTTGGTCAGTTGACTAGTGTTCTTGCGTGGTTGCATGCTCAAGTAGAAAGGTCCCGTGCGCCTCGTACATTCAGCTGCCGTCAGGGTCCAGCAGACTTTGGCTTTTTTGAGAGTTATATGTCGGGAGCTTTCGACTGACATTCGAGCTGTCCACCGGCGGCCACGACGAACCTAGAATATGAAAAAGGTACTCTCAATGGCACGGGTCATAAACTTGTTCACACTAATCTATCAAAGCCTGTCTTGGATGCACGCGACAGTATCATCAAAAAATCGCCATTGCCGTTTCAACATCTTCATCTCAACCCGATCCCCAACCTCCAATCGCCGAGCCACCCTCAACCGGGAAACCAGCCTGCGCGTGCTCTCGCGCGAACGCCACACGCCGGACCTGCTCCAGCAGCTCTGTCCCGCTGCTCCTGCTCGGCACAAAGACGAGCCCCGCGTCTGGTGCTGCGGTCTCTGACCCGACGTAGTTGCCCTCAGCGTCGTGCGCGTACCGCCGAAGATAGTGTCTTGATGTGTTAGTCGCTGAACGAAGAGTTGAGGATTAGGCGGGATGAAGAAGAGAAATGAATAGGGAGCATACTCGCGCGTCATCTTCCTGATAACAACCGACTGCGTAACCTGTCCGCGCTCCTGCCGTGAGTGGATCATGGGCACGGCGATTCTCTCGCGCGGGTCCCCAACCGTTAGATTCTGCATATCTGCTGCAACAGCCGTATATGCGGGCGGTGCTGTGTTGTCATCGTGGTTGCTTGATGTGGCAGCGACATTATCGTTAGCACCAGTATCGGCGGCGTCCATGGAGTTAGACATCATCTTGAACTGCAACAACAATCGTGCACGACTTCTCTTCCCAACCCGCAATTACTCCAGACGAAAGTCTTCCGCGGGAATCAACAAAATAAATACAGAGTTCGCGGCCTCATGCACCCCGCGGAAAGGTGGTGGCGCAGCTCGTCAGATGAGGCCCCGTCAGGTAGCCTGCTGCACCTCGTACACAGTGCACGAGAGTTACTGGAAGTGTTACCGGTGATACACGAGTGATGGGAAGAGCGAATCAGCCCTACACAGATCTGAGCGTGCGCTTGGCGAGGCTTGTCAGCCTTGTGAGTGAAGTAGGCGTCGAACCGCCTTGTGTGTGATGTGATGGCTATCGATTGCTTCATGTACTACAGCCCTCGATTTTGAGTATTTCTTCCTCCAAACGCGCTCCCAGCTTCTCGAGGCCCTAAGCATCTGGAGTAGACGCATGCTGCACATATCTACTTGCTGAGCACATTTCTCACGGTTGTATTGCTGAGTTGTGTCTGCAAGACCAGTAACTGGATGTTTTACTTGTTCGCCGCGAACGTTTCTCTTGTGCTCAAAGCGGGGCTTTCCGTGGCTTTTTGGGTCACTGTACAAAGACGGGATATCTTAATGATGATGTGGACTTTGGAAAATGAGTTTGAAGGATAACGACAAGCGGTGCGATGTCATACCTGGTCAAATGGTTTGCTGTGAAATATCACGTGGTAGATGGCTGTTGAACCTGCACCGCCACAGTGAGACGACCGAGATTGTCTGGTACTAGATTCAATGGTTCTTTCGCTACCGCTAAGCTTTCCATAGATTGGGTAGATGGATTCCATTAGCACGGTCACTGGTAGCAGGACGTCTGTCCGGACAGTTGTGGAGCTGAAGCCTACTGTGGTTCCTACAGATCAAACCCAGGTCAAACATGAGTAAGACGTAGATTAGCTGACGTATTGCCCCCTTGATAGCAGGATGGAACTCTGATTGTGCGCCACTGTTGATCTCTACAAGCTGAGAATAGACGCTCAACGGTGACGAACGCTGGGTGTGCGAAGCTTTACGCTGACAGGCCAAGGAGGTGCAGCGCGGTGCAGGTGCGGCCACTAGCGCTAGCGCTGACGGGAACCTGGAAACGCGAACCGTGGGGGCTGAAGCTGGACAGAAACGGTGCGCGCGAGCCCGTCGACGTCGTAATGCCACTCCTCCCTGCTCGAGCGTCTGTGTTACCTGGGTGCAGAAGTGCCGTACTGCTGAGCTATGGAGCCAATCTCAGCGGTCTTCAGCATTGTATGTCTCTTATTTATGTGCAGCGACGCGACGTGAAGAAGCAAGCAATGGAGCTTCCTGACCCCGGCTAACATATCCACTGCAGATGGCGGCCCTGCCGCAATGCATCCAGTCTGCGAAGGATCTCTACGACCTGCGTGAGCGCTACAAGGATGCCTCGGTCCTCATCACCGCCATATACTCCGAGTCCATGGTCATCGCCGCCTCGCTCAGCCAAGTCCAGAACCTGCTGCAGCACGACGCCCTGCTGCGGAAGCCACAGCTGCTCGAGACGTTCGACAGGGCCCTGACAGGATGCCGCGTAGTGTACGGCTGTCTGGAGGCGGAGGTGCGCGACCTGGTGGAGAAGGCGCAGCGCAATGACTTGAGGTTCAAAGACCGCGCCCGGTACCTTTGGAAGGAAGACACCTTCAAGGAGCTGCTCACGCAGATACGCGGCCAGCAGTCGGCACTCAGTCTGCTCATCCAGGGCCTGCAGATGGAGTCCATGGCAGACATCAGGAAGTTGGTCGAGGACAACAGCACCAAGCTGGACCAGGTCGTCAAGCGCTCCAGGACACTACGCCAGTCGCATCCGCGCATCAAGGTCCCCGACTCCATCTTTAACTACGACAGCGGCGTCGCCGATGCTGCAGATGCCGAGTCAATCGTCAAGTCTACGCATTTCGAATTCGACGACCAAGTGGTCAACTCGAAAGCCTATCGAAGAGCCATGGCCCGCTACACCATGTATGGCGACACCAAGGAGCCCGAAGCAACCGAGATTGAGGTCGAGGAGGACTCGACTGAAATGGGCACTATACAAGGGGCCGACCTGAAGCTCAACCCCGCCGTAGCCGCCAGGTCTCAGCAGCTCCTTGCGCAATTCACCGGGGAGAGCCAGCAAGAAGTTCCGATGACCTTGCCCAAGCCGCCACCTAAGGATGAAGCCATGGACGCATTGGACTCGCTCGAGCGCGACATGCTACCGTACATGCCCCGTACCACGTCCACGGCACCATACTTGACACCCATACGAGCTGACACTTTCGATACCAGTGAAACGAAAGTAGACATGACGTTAATGCCCATGCCACTGCGATCTTTCAGCGAAGGATCACACAACGTGCCAGAAGCTTGCCCTCCCCTGCCGCCACGTCGTACAAGCGGACCTCAACTTCGCTCACAAGATTCAGCTGCTACGCTGAGAAATGCACGGTCAAAGTCATCAGATGACAGCTTGGATACTTCAGACGCTGGCTCAATCATGTCGAGGGTGTCTGAAGCCTCGTCCTACACGGCCTATGAGCCAATGCAACAAAGCCAGACATTTTCAAGGAAGCCAGTAAGAAAGCCGCTTCCGCTTACACATAAAGCTTCGAACGTCCTTTTGGGTGATGTACAGCGAACTTCCAGCCCAGATCCTCAGATTGCCCCTCCAGCTTTCGAAAGCGGCGAAATGCATGCCGTCTGGTTATTGCTTGTTGAGGCCGAGCGCAACTTCTTCGACCGCATGACGAAACTTCGAAAGATGTTCTATGACAACATCATCCGAGAATGGCCAGTTCTTGAGCAGCACCTGGGTGTTGTCCTGGTTGGTGAGCAGCTTGCTTCTACGAACAAGAGGTTCCTCTGGTTGCCCATGGAACAGCAATTACTCGAATCGGACCAGGCGATATGCGATCCCGCCATCTTTGACACCTGGACCAACAACGTGCAACGCTTATTTCGAGAATACTGTCAAGCATTGCCACATGCCATCGGAGCTATTCGAGCGACTCAAAGCACGGATGGCAAGTTCTCACCATTTGTCAACACGCTCGGCTTGAGCATTGCATACTTTGGTAAGAGTTGGGAGGATTATCTACGATTACCTGTTGTTGAGCTCGACATCTGCATCGACACCGTACGAAGCCTTATCAGCATCGCGACCGACATGAAACACCACAATGCGGACGCGGAAGTCAAGCGACTGACGCGCGCTCTTGACGCACTCAACTGGCTGAAAGGGGTGTCTGCCACTGTGCTGGATGAGTCGCAGGGCCGGGAGGACACTCAGAACCTCGAGCGTCGCATACACACACTCGACACCAACATCTTGGATCAGCTCAGGCTGCTCGACACAAGCCGACGCGTGAAGTACCAGGGCGGCATGACCATGAAGCTGAAGAGCAAGGGGCCTTGGTACGCTGTGCACGTTGTGCTAATGGATAACTATTTGTTCTGGGGCAAAGTGAAGCCACAGAAGAAGAATACTGGCGACAAGATCGTGGTCTTGGATGCAGTAAGTGCTCGCTCTCAGCAGGAAACATTACTGACTTTTGCAGCCAATTCCTGTTAGCGAGCTCGACGTCAGTCTTCCCTGCGACCAACACCAGTTCCAGAAGGCTACCATGTTCGACGAGGTACCGAGGAACTCGCTCCAATACATCATCATGATCAAGAGGAAGGATACAGATGCTAAAGCCCATATGCTTGGCTCACCGACGTACCAGGAGCGGAGAGCGTGGATGGACTATTTCGAAGCGGCGATTGGTTCTACCACAGCCGGTTGACCATACGACCTTCATACTCGATATTCACACCGAAATCAGATCTAGCCTTCGTTGGTAGCCGGTGACAGTCGATGGCCAGTCGCAGTCCAGCAGGCAACGTGTTAAACATAACACTTGAGGGGATACGTGCACCCCTTCGCCGTCGACATTAGTCCACAAAGAAGCCTCAACGCAGGCTCTTGTGCCCCAGAGTCGCACGTCGCAAAACCAGAGCCCAATCCTTCCCCACATCGGCCAAGGATACCACTTGCGAGGTCTCAATCAACGACCTCGTCAATATTCACTTCGAGATGAGCCGCTTCCTTCTGACCAAGCTGCAGCACCACCTGGTGCCATCTCAGCAGTGATGAGCTACGGTTCTACAGCCCTCGACATTGCTATACGACTAGACGTGCAGCGAGGAGTACGGATGACACAATTGTTACCGAGCCCGGCGACATAGGCGAGCGGGACGATGGCAGAACAGGGACGAACAAGCGATGCAGGAAGCACACCTAATATCAGAGCAATCGCTTTGACGAGATGAAGGAAGAAGATGGAAACGTACAGTGGATAGAAACGGATAGTAGTTGAACGTGCGTGCTAGTATTATACCCCTATTCGAATTCAGGAGTTCACATATTTATCCTCAACTGTTGCAAATGAAAAAAAAATCGATATCGTCTCTTCTATGGTGTGAGTGATGTGACGTGATGCAATGACATATAAAACCTAACCTAACAAATACATTTCGTACTTCCCTTCCCCATCCTATCCCTGCTGCAACACCCCTCGACATCGTCATCCACTTCGTCAACGATTTCTCTTGAGGTCAATTTTCTACTTCGACGGTGGACATCACAACGATGTGAAAATTCACCATGCCGCCAGCACAACTCAGAAATTGCTAACACTTTGTGCATGCACTGTTGAGATACCAAAGTATGAGGACTGAGGGTTTGGAATAGGTTTAGGGTTTTTGTCGTCGTTGTCGCGGTGTTATGAAGGAAAATGGTGACGTCATACTTTGTTCCAATTCGGTGCGGGACCCATGGAGGGAGGGCTGTGAGATAATTATAGGCGGAAGTATGAAGGGCATGTTGATACGGTAGAAACGTGCCGTTCGTTTGGGCGTATGCAGTCGCTGCGCCATACAATATCACATCGCAAAGACTTATTTCGAACGGTGTGGACAGGGACAATCAGAACGCCTGCGGCCCCCAGGCCAAAAAACGATTGCATATGCCTCCGCTCTATGAAATCTCGACATTAGATACCCAAATCTCGCATCCTATGCCATAGCGCCAGATGAGCCCCTAGTCCGTACTGCATACAGCGTACTGCGTACTTGTACCAGGGGCGGTCCACCTACAACTACAAATGATCGTATGCTTCATGTCTAATTGCTGTCCGTCTACGCGCCGACCTCCTCCATAATGGGCTCATGCCCGTTCTGGAAGCCGTTGGCCCCCGTGCCGTTCTCGTTGGGGCTCGGCCCGTCAAACTCCATCTTCTCCTGTTGCGCGATGGCCTGCTGCGATACTATCTCTGCCAGGCGCTTAAGGCGGGGTGTTTGCAGCCCTGTCGGATGGTTAGTACGCGTTCGTGCATCGTCTGAATCTGAAATGGACTTACAAGAAGGAGTGTATGTCTCCAACGCGGTAATAACGCGCGGTTCCGCAATCTCGTATGGCCCACTGTCTTCCATGTCGACCGCTGTCAGCAACAATACATCGCTCTTCTCCGTGACTCTGCTGGCGACCGCCTTCATGATCTCGCCGTTGATGGGCTGCTCGTAGTCGGCAACCAGGTACTGGTTGAGGAGCTTCTGGATCTGGTTGGGGCTGAGCATCCAGCAGATATCCTGGATGATCTCAATGTCGTTGAGGGTGGCCTTCTTCAACTGAAGCAGCTTGGTAGCCTGCATCAGGTGCTCGAGCTGCAGTGTGCCTTCGGGCATGTCGTGCGACTTGCACCACTCTTCGATGCGGGTGATGTTGTAGTTGATCTGGAGACCACGCTTCCAGGAGAGGAAGTTGCGGCGCATGAGCAGGTCGTTGAAGGCGGTGACGCCAACGAGGCGGAGGAGCTCGGTGACACACTGGGTGATGATTGTGTCCTCGAGGTAGAAGGCCTTCATGGCCTTGTAGACGCTGTTCAGCAGGCTGAGCAGGTTGTCCATGCTATAGGCAGGGGTGTTGCTGCCTTGAAGAAGCTTGCCAAGGAAACGGTTGCTCTCGTTGGTGACGAAGCCAGGCAATGACTGCGACTCGATGATGGCAGGGATGATCATCTTGTGCAGCTTCTTCTTGAGCACCTTCATCCAGGTGTGGTAGATGTTGAACTCAAGACTCTCCAGGTCGTGCTTGACAATCTCGAGCAGGCGGTCGTATTCGTAGTTGTCAGTCTTCTGCTGCTCGTACCAGTCTTCAGCAAGGAAGACGAAGGAGAGCATCTCGTGGACGTTGGACAGCCAGAAGGCACCCGGGTTAATTGCATCGTCGCTGTCATGCTGCATGACCTCCTGCTGGATGGACTGCATGACGTTTGCAAGGAAGCGCTCGGATTCCTTGACGAAGCCGTTGTTCCACATCTCGGAGGTGACGAGGTTGATGAGGTAGGCGGGGAAGAGGACCTCCTTGTCTGTGGGGGGAGGTGTGGTGGTAGGGGATGGGATCTTCAGGTTCTTGATGAGACCAAGGGTGACCTCGTCGTTGAGCATGTCTTCATCAGCCAGGATGTTCTCGAGCTCAAGCTCGACGTTATCGAGCTGCGCAAATGTGGAGCCAGACAGGTTCTGTCTGTGGATAGTGGAGCCAACGGCCATCGACACAGGACGGGGGTTGTACGTGGCGCTGAAGCGGTCCAGGTCTCGAGTGTCGGGTCCTGCACTTCGCCTCTTGGGCTTCTTCGACGAAACCAGGTTGATCAGACTGCTGGCTGCAATAGGTGTGCTGCCGTGCTCCAATGTACTGTGGATGGGGCCGGAGCGCTTCATCAGCTCGACCTGCTCCTGGAGCTCCGCAAGTTGCTGGCGAAGAGACATCTTCTCGGTCTCGGTGACGTTGCTCCTCCTCCTGGAGTTGTCGAGCTCGTCGGTAGTCTGCTTGAGAGAGGCACGCAGCTGCTTCTCCTCTTCCTGCAGGTGACGCATCTTGGCGGTGCTCTCGTCGTAGTTTGTCTGCAGCTTCTTGAACTCGTCTTCCATCTGACTCAGCTTGGCTGCGGTGATACCAGCCTGGTTGGCCTCGACCTGCAGCTCCTTCTGCCTGTTCTCGAGTGCTCGGCTCCTCTCCTTGTACGACTTGATCTGGCTCTCGTAGTTGTCGACTTGCTGCTTCAAAGACTTGTTCTGCTCCTTCATGGATCCGAGAGTCTGTGTAAGCTCGACGACCTTGTTTTCCAGCTTGTAAGAGATGTTCTTCAGATCGCGAGACTCAGCACGAAGAACCTTGTACTCCTTTCGCGCGCGCTTTCCTCGCCACAGGCTCTGAATGAGAACAATCTTCTTGCGGTATTGCCTCCAGGCCCTGAGCGATCTTTGTGACCTCCATGTGCGCTGGATGATACGGGCGGCGTTGCCGAGCCTTGTGTCGAGGATGTTCTTTCGGCACAAGAAACCCTTCGCTGCGGCCTGGAAGAGAATGACGGACTGTCGTACAATGTGGAATCGCTTGCGGTCCTTGGAACCACGCCATACTCTCTGGATGGTGGTGGCAGCCTTGACTTGCCTCGCTTCCTCGGCACGCTCCCTGGTCATGTAGCCTCTTGCCAGAGACTGCACGGCGACAATAGCTTGGCGCATCTCCAAGTAGATACGGCGGTAATACTTGGCCCTGAGGTTCTTCTGGATCATGATAGCGGCATCGTTCAGCCTGGCTGTGCGCAGGTTCTCGAGGAACGCAAGCATACCGGCCCGGAAGAAGATCTTGGTGAGACCCATCTGGTACTTGTCGGTTCCGTCATTCTTGCTGTTACCCAGTGCCTTGTGCAGAATGGCCTTGGCCATGTCCCGGATCTCGGGTGTCCACCCTGAGGACTGGACCAACATGTAGTAGCGGAGAGCGAACTCCTCGTATGTCCATCTTGTGGGATATCCAGCGCAACTGATCCTGACTGTCTCGAGCACACCACAAGCGCGCAACTGACTCAGAACCATGGGTCCATCGAATTGCCAGGCGGCCTTGGCCTCGTTGGGTTTGATACATCGAATGTAGTGGACGTCGGTCGAGTTGATGGTTGCCATGAGCTCGATGAGTGAAGACTTGAAGATACCTCCAAGCGTGGGTTTCCTGTTGGTTGCCATCCTACGGCCGGCGGACATTGTGGTTCCTGGCTTCGCAGCTGCGCTTCCAGCGGTCTCCTTTTCACGGATCGAAGATGCAACATCCAAAATTTCGATCAGGAACTTGTTGGACGAGGCCCTCAGCACCTCCATGTGCTCATCTGGAACGGTATCTCTGTTCTTCTCGATGAAGCCATCAGACTCGTAGGTGACGTCTACGGCGTAATGGCAAACGGTAAAGGCGGATTTGCCGAATCGGGGCTTCTTGTAGAACTTGTGCTTGTCGCCAGAGTAGTTGTGGTGCAGCTTGGTGACGAACTGCTCATCTGAACCCATGGGAAGGCGCGATTCTTCGTCGAGCAGAGAAAGGATACCGAGCTTGCCCTCGATCAAATCGATACAGGGCTGGTTGTCTGCAAAGTCGATGAAGGTCCAGTCGATCTGTTCGCGCATGTATTCCTCCTGCTCCAGTTTGAAGACGTGAGCGTTGAATTCTTGCTGCAGCTTCTCGTTGGCGTAGTTGATACAGAACTGCTCGAACGAGTTCTTTGCGAAGTGCTCGAAACCGTAGATATCCAGTACACCAATGAAGGAGTGGGCGTGCGAAAGAACCTCTTCTGTGGCCAAACTCTCGTTGGTGCGCTCAACCAGCCAGTCGAACATGCTCGAGTAGATGAATTTGGCGACGGAGTCTCGTACGACCACGGCCTGCTGCTGTGTCAGATTCGAGACAATCTTCTCTCCTCTTGTGATCAGCTGCTTCTTGACGGTCCATTTCGCGAAGTTGCTGGCATCGATTCCAAGCAGACCGCAAGCCTTTATGAGAGCAGGCTCATCTGGCGCAAGATTCGAATCCGTCCGTGTTGCTGTAATCTTGACGTCTCCGATGTGCAGCAGAGCCGCAAGGAGGCGGAAGATCTGAGCCTGTGTGTCTTGCGGAACACCAATCTTCGTCAAAGAGCTCTTCGTTGCCTCGAACTCGGCCTTGTCGTCCATACCGTCAATGACTGGTGCGCTACCCTGGTTGAGATAGCTGAAGTCTTCAACTGATTTCAACGACAGCTCCTGTCGCTCAGCATCAGTGGCACCAGCCACGAGCTGGTAGAAGATGTGGTAATTCCGCTCCTTAAGCGGCTGAAACACCAATCTCGACCGCTCGAGCAAGTATGTCCTAATCTTCGCGCCGATAATGTCTGTCTGCTTGTTGAACATGATCTCGATGTATTTACCGAAACGGGAGGAGTTGTCGTTTCGCGTGGTTTTGGCGTTACCAAAGGCTTCCATAATCGGGTTGGTAGCCAGAATCTGCTCCTCGGTCTCGCTCATCGAGTCGATCTTGCCTCGCCGTTTGCCTGGGTTGTCGGGCGACTCGCGCGTTGCGAAGTATCGCATGATGTATTTGGCGCTCACGGTCTTACCCG
The DNA here is from genome assembly GCA_004835665.1 of Phoma sp. XZ068. Taxonomy (NCBI): domain Eukaryota; kingdom Fungi; phylum Ascomycota; class Dothideomycetes; order Pleosporales; family Didymellaceae; genus Phoma; species Phoma sp. XZ068. The sequence continues at coordinate 114,926 of RBKR01000030.1, read as the reverse complement.
CACCAGACTCTCCGGAGACGACAATGGTCTGGTTCTTTTGATCTCGCAACATGTCACTGTGCATATGTTAGCCTTGCCGCATAAGTGGTACACTGGTCACGATGTTGTAGTGACTCGTGTCGATGTGTAAATAGACGTACGCAAAGGCTTCTTCAGCGATAGCGAACAAATGGGGGGCGCCATAAGATCGCTGCTTGCCGGCATAGACCTGCACCATTCCAGGTACATAGAGCGAGTCGACGCGTGCGAAGGGGTTCGTCGCGATCAGGACGATACCGGAGTATGTGTAGATTTCATTCTGCAGGTACCGCAGCTTGATAGCCTGGAGCACTGTGCCGTGTCAGCTCTTGCCAAACTCATCTGTAGCTGTGTGAAGATGTGTGCATACCGGCCGGCTCGTTGAGATGGGACAGATTGGTCAGGTCGTCGCTGGCCTCGAGCATGGCCGGGTTCATCAGCGGCGGCAGATTCGGGTCGTTGCCGGTCTGGATGGCTACCAGCGTCGTCTCGACGGTTTTGCTCTGTCAGGCGGTGTCAATAGACGTGCTCGTGGCTCTGCTCCTCCTTCCCCTCGTCAAAACATGGTGAGAGACGTACCTCGCCATTGTCAAGCTGGAAGACCAGCTTCACCTTGTCGCCGTCAATCTGCTTGTCCGAGACCTCCGAGGCCACCCAGCCCTCGGTCGTGTCCGGCTGCCATGCCCGCGTCCCAATGTCGTAGATGTGTGCCATGGTGGACGTGTGTGTTCTGCTCTCCTCCGCTTCGGTTCAGGGTCCAGTCCGCCCGTTCAACGTTGTTGTGCTGCGGCGGCGGGCAGCTCCAGCTTCGCTCCGCGTATTGATGATGTCAGCTGGGTCGGCGCTGCAGGCTCACAGCGAGCGAAGCATTATTTCGTGCGGTGTGGAGGGCGTGTAGAGGTTGGGGTAAGGTCAACAACCACGTTCCAGAAGTTACAATGTTCGGCGCTGCACGAGTGCCAGCGGTGAGTTAGCGTGAACAAGGGTATCCTCCGTCCAACCAAAGCGGGACTGAGTCTTCAACGCGTCTCACCACTAAATGTCCATTCCCCTTGCACTTGCATACTGCTAGCTCCTCGCCGTTCAGCCTGCGTTCTGCAAGCTGCACGCTGAACGTATCACCATCTATGTACAACCTCGTCGTATCAGGCACCTCGACTCTTGTTACCTGCGTAGTCGCAGAGGAGTCAGGGCACATGTCATCTCGGTCCCTGCCAGCGATCCACCTTGCAAACGTGTCGTCTTCCAGGGATCTCACGCGGCGCAGATCACTTGCTGTTCGACTCGGGCGAGTTGAATGCTCAATACCACCGTCCCATTGGCTCCAAAAACACTTGGAACTCCTGAATCCCTCCAGCATACTCACTCGCCCACTTGGAGTCATAACGCGTTGCATTGAACACCTTCGCGGGCTAATCTCGTTGCTAACCTGCTCCTCCACAATCGCTGATGGTCGGATGTGGGCGCCGCGGGCCGGCCATCTGAAACGGGGCTACTCAAGTCACGTGCACGGCATTGCATATCGCAACCAAGATTGTTACAATGCGCCCCTTTCGCCTTCGGCTTGAATAGGAATAAATTCTCTGTCTTGAACGCCATGTTGAATGCTTTTGGTGTTCTAAAAGGCACTGCGGTCTCTGTACGAAGAAACCTCAAATATACAAAGTCTAAGAAATTTTGAACAACGAAAGTATCCACCTAACCGTACAGAACCCTGGTGCGGATGCATGACGACAGCTCCTGCAGGCTCTGGAACAGATCCTTAATCTCGTCTTCCTTGACGTCGCTGAGATCTGCCATGAGGTAGGCAACCTCACCCTTTGAGTCGGACATTTGCTTGTCGATGTTGTGGTTGAGCAGGATACCGTTGACTGCACGTTGTTAATATCACCTTCGTCCAAAAGTTTCATTGAACATACCTTGTCGCAGCACACCGGGAACGTTCTTGTGAATGTAGATGACACGCATGCAGTTTGCCTCCTCGAGCGACAGACCTCTCAGGTTGACCTCAGGCATGTTGACCGCACCAAGTGTAGCACCCTCGTTGACGTAGCGGACAAGAGCAGTGGAAACCTCAACACCGATGGCACTCTGTGCCTCTTCTGTAGAACCACCAATGTGGGGTGTGAGGATGATGTTCTTGAGACCAACAAGGTCCTTAGTCCACGAGTTCAGATCGTTAGTGAAGTAATCGCCATTGCCTGCCGGCTCGTGAGGGAAGACATCGATGGCGGCACCCGCAAGCTTGCCAGAACGCGAGGCCTCGATGAGGGCGGGGATATCAACAACGGTACCGCGGGCATTGTTGATGAGGTAGCTGCCCTGCTTCATCTTCTCAAACTGGGCTGCGCCAATGAGGTTCTTTGTGTCCGCTGTCGCTGGCACGTGGAGCGAGACGAAGTCGGCTTGCTCGAGCAACTCATCGAGCGTCTCAACCTGATGCGCAGTACCGAGACCCATCATGGTCACGACATCGTAGTAGATGACCTGCATACCCATAGACTCAGCCAGCACACTCAACTGGCTACCAATGTGTCCATAACCGACTATGCCCAATGTCTTGCCGCGAACCTCCCAGCAGCCCTTGCTGACCTTATTCCATACACCATTGTGCAGTTCCATCGAGCGGTCGGCGAGCTCACGGGCAAGCGCAACAATCTCCGAGATGACGAGCTCAGCGACTGAGCGAGAGTTGCTAAAGGGCGAGTTGAACACGGCGATACCCTTCTCAGCGGCAGTCTTGAGGTCGACCTGATTTGTGCCAATGCAGAAGCAGCCGATAACGATCAAGTTTCTCGCCTCCTCCAGTACCTTCTTGGTGAGCTTGGTCTTCGAGCGGATACCAACGACCTGGACATCGCGAATCTTCTCGATCAGCTGGTCCTCGGGCAGACTGCTCTTGATGGCCTCAACCTGGTAACCCTGCTTCTTCAGGATCTCGATACCAGCAATGTTGACATTCTCCAGCAGCAAGACCTTGATCTCCTTTGTGTTGAAGGGCTTCAGGCGCTGGGCCAGCTGGTTGGCGGAGAGGGCATCCACAAAGCTGCCTGAGCGGCCATTGCTGAAGCTGCCGCGGGGCGGTGCGCGGAAGCTGTTGGGCGGGCTGTGGAATTGGAGGTTCGGGCTCGTGCTGAGGGAGAGGCTGTTGGACACTTGGCGCGCGAGGTTGCTGATGCCGCCAGCGATGTCTTGTGGGGGAGTCATGATGAGTGTGCGGATATTGGCGGAGGTGGTCTACGGGAGGGAAGCCGTAACTCGAATTGGTTGTCGAACCCGAGATCTGCGAGGAGTATATAAGTGCAGTAGTCTGTCGTATCTCTGCAGACGTTCGTTGAGGCGTTTCAAAAAGTGGTATGGAGCGGTAATGGCGGGGCAGATATCGGTGGTTTTTGATCAAAGAACAGCAGCGACGACAATAATTAACTACAACACCACGAGCCAGTCAGACGGTATCCACTCCAGGGACAGGTGAGTAATACGTCAGGCTAATTGTCACAGTGACTCCAACAACCGGCTCACGGGCTCAAGACGCTCAAAGTTTTTTCCACCCGCCGCATGATGCAATCCCACTAGCCCCTCCATTGCCGACCGCCAACACGGTGCGCCGCATCTGGGCTCCGATGTCGCGGCAGGTCGCGCGGCTCGTCGCTCGCACACGGTCCATCATGGCCCGACGTCAACCTGAGAGTCACGAAGGCCAATTTGCGATGGCGCAATCGCCGACTTATGGCAGACAAAACGCCGTTACATTCATAATCTATGGATCCTGGCATGATGCTCGCCTTTCGCTTCCCTTAACAGCGTTGAACACTCGCCGACCCTCGCAAAATAGCTCATATATCCTGTCTCATGACTCCATTACTGTGGTATGACCAACTTTTCTGCTTAAAAGGCGCAATTACAACTTGCCTTCCTCTTGCATGGGCCATTGGTAGCCTGTGAACATGTTAGCAGATTGCTCAAGCCATGGCACAGAGGTTAGGTCCTACCTGCTGCGTCGCTGAACTTGTAGCCGTAGGACGATGTGAAGTCGTCCAAAACGGCAGGGCCGCGAGATCCTAGATTTCATGTCAGCCAGGCTTCTTGTCCAAATTGTAGTGATACGTACCGTAAGGGTACTCCATAGGAATAATCTCCTTGTTGTCGTCCAGGTAGTGAAGCAGAGGCGAGAAGATCCTCCAGCTGGCATCCAGCTCATCATCACGGACGAAGTTGCTGTGGTCGCCCTTGAGAGCGTCGAGAATGAGCGACTCGTAGGCCTCGGGGATCTTGAGGTCGGAGAATCGCCGCCTGTATGTGAGGTCGAGCTCTGTGACGACAGTCTGCATGCTGAGACCGGGCAGCTTGGAGTTCATCTTGATGTAGACAGACTCGTTGGGCTGGACACGGATGACCAGCTCGTTACGGGGAATGTCCTTGAAGATACCAGAGGTGACGTCCTTGAACTGGATGCGGACCTCAGTCTTCTGCTCGTTGAGCGCCTTTCCTGCCTTCAGGATGAAAGGCACACCGTCCCATCGCTCGTTCTTGATGTATGCGACCATCGAGGCGAATGTGGGGCATCGCGAGTCCTTGGGAACTGTGTCGTCCTCCTTGTAGCCGGGCTTCTGTCCGTCGAGCGACTTTCCGTACTGTCCGATGATGACGTTCTTTGGCTCGATCGCAGCCATGCCTCGCAGCACACGGACCTTCTCGTCACGGATATCTTCGGCGGAAAAGGAGATGGGGCGCTCCATGGCGAGGAGAGTGAGGACCTGCAGCAAGTGGTTCTGCATGACATCACGGATGATGCCAAACTCGTCGAAGTAACCACCACGGCCTTCTGTGCCGAAGGGCTCCTTGAATGTAATCTGCCCCTAGTCAGTATTGTGTTGCCCATGATGCGCTAGTGTATGTACCTGAATGTTGTCGATGTGGTTCCTGTTCCAGGTTGCGCCAAAGAACTCGTTGCCGAATCGGAGGATCAGGATGTTCTTGACCATCTCCTTACCAAGGTAGTGGTCGATACGGAAAAGCTCATCTTCTGTCCAGTCGGGCGAAAGTGCCTTCTGAAGCTCGCGGGAGCTCTGGAGATCCTTACCAAATGGCTTCTCGACCTGTGCGTACACGGTTAGATGCAGAATACAGGGCAGCGGCAGGCGGCAGACTCACAATAACACGAGAGATGCCGTTCTTGGGGTAGTTGTTGCGCTTCAGGTGCTGCGAGACTGTGATGAAGACGCTGGGGGGAAGTGCCATGTAGAAGATACGGTTGTTCTCCTTGCGGCCCTTCTCGAGCTCGCCCAGGTGCTTCTCGAGCTCAACGAAGGACTCGTCCTTGTCGTACTGGCCAGAGACGTACGAGCAGTAGCCGCAGAACTCCTCGAGCTGCTTCTCCAGCTCCTGTGTGGGGGTCTTGATGTAAGACTTGACGCGCTTGAGGTACTCCTCATGGTCCATCTTTGTGCGCGCATATCCGACGATGCGAATGTTCTTGGGGAGAAAGTTGTTGCGGTGCTGGAGCGCGGTCAATATACATTTTACTGGCGATCGAGCGTGCGACTTACGAGGCCGAAGAGCGCAGGGAACTGGGTCGAGGTTAGCTAGGTTCGCTGTTGTTGGGCCTACGAGCACTCACGGTCTTCTTCTTCGCCAGGTCACCGGACGCGCCCAGAACGACGATGATGGTGTTATCCTTGAGCTCCAGGGTGCTGTAGAGAGTAGCTAGTCAGCTCATAATTCTCCGAGATTCATTGCGTGCTCCTTCTGCGCCGCCATCAAGCTGCCCCTCCTGCAAAGTTAAGATAATCCACCAAGCTCCGCTCCGAACATCAACCCCGCGGTGGCTGTCGCGGGAACATCTCTACTAGCACCCCCAATGCAAAGAAAGGCGCAACAAGAAAGACATACCCAGCATTGGCCTCGACCTCGGGCTGAATGACTGTGTCCGCCATGGTAAGTCGCTGGTGGGGGTTGTGGTTGGTAGTGTTGAGGAGGGCGGGGTATCAAGGGCAATTGGTGGGCGCGAGTGTGTTTTGTGGAAGAAGAGAGGAACACGTCTCGAAGTGAGATGCGGAATGCCGCGGATGAAATGTTGGCTGGAGAAAATAGCTTCGTTGTGGTGGGGAGTTTAGAATCGGGGCTTTAGAATCGGGGCTTTGGTTTTAGTGGATATGGTGTTGTGACGTTGCCTATGGGCGCGTTGCCGCCAAAGCTCCAATGATGACGATTTGTTTCGAGAAAAAAACACTTCACGCAATCTTACATGGCGGCCGTAACCTCTTTAAACCGCTATCAGTAAACACCCAGGTCACTCAGTATCACTAAGCCGCCGCACGTCTTGGAAAGCATCTCCGGCGCCAGGAGCCCACATTGCTGGCCGGAGTCTTGCTTGCTAACGCCGAGAGTGAAACCCCACTGTCCGTGATCTTTGCAGCAACTGTCCGTGCCGAGAGTTTTGCGAAACCTCTGGAGGTCTTCGAAGCTTCACGCTATATTTACATTGGCAGACATAATTCGTTTCAAGCTGTCACAGTACCTGAACAACTCATTATTGCCATGCACAGCTGCGCCGTGAGGTCTCCAAATCTGGAAGCTGCAGGAGCAATTGTTATTGCATCACAAATTGAGTACACAGATATCGGCATGCTCTGGATTTCCGGACTGTTGCTGAGTGCTCATAAATACTCCGGCCCCTCTTCAGCGGTTCACGAGACCTTGTTGAGGAACTAACCGCCCGCAAGGCTGCTGGTCATTGACAACAACTCATCCCCTCTAGTACCACACGAGCATTCGCTTAACAAAGCCCGCCGGATCTGCTCAACATGGCGTCGTGAGCGTGGGGTCTGCGTCGGGAACATGTTGCGGTCACTCGGTGAGCGCTGACACAATGAAGTGATTCAGCCCTGCTGCACGGGCCGATAGGTCTACATCGGCGAAATCACCGTGCAGGTCGGGATGGATGAACTGTGTATATCTGCGGGTCCAGCATGCAGTCAAAGTGCAGTGGCTCCCTTGAACTTCGTGGACCAAACCAAGCTCGAGCAACGTGAATGAGTGATCTTAGCTGCATCGCACTACGATCATGTTGTTTGAAGATCGGCAACAACACTTCCAAGATCGAGGTGGGTATCACAAAGGGCAAGTCTCTAATAGACGTGCAGATAAGACTGGCGGCTGATTAATGCTGTCGTGGGGCACATGTCCACTCTGAAAGTAGTATGAGCGGGCTACATATGAATTTTAGCCGCACGGAAGTATCCTTGGTTGGTGATCAAGCAAACTTCGAAAAGGCACACGTCCCGCAGGCACTACAAGAATCGGATAGACAAATGCTAGCTTTACCGCACCAGCCAACAGAATACGGCTCTACACAAAGGCCCTGTAGACTTGTACACGCAGCTGATCAGAGGAACGAGGTCCTGTCGCGGGTAAGCCGGATCCTCGAAGTCATGGTAATCACTCAATGCTACTCTGCAGGCGACTTGCAGATTGCCAAAGTCTTCTGGTATTACGAAGTTACAATGATCATGTATGTTGCAGCCAACATTAAGTTTTGCAATGGCATACAAAGAAGTAGAAGTACAACCAAGCCGGACGTCACATCACCAAGAACGAGCTGTTGCGCACCATGCAGCTGTCGAGCACTCAAGAAACAATACCATGAAACACGAATGGATTGCTGAATGGTAAATAGATGTATTGCCTTACTTCATCGGCGCCAATTCTCGAGCTCAGAAGTGTTGGACGCCTCATGGCGGCCACAACTGAGTGTGGCGTTAGTGTCCACGTGACGCACTTTAAGCGAGCACATTTCGAGCAGACCTTGGGCCGCTGTCAATCGCAAGTTGACTAGTCTCCCCGAGGGCACTGCTCGTCAGATCACTCCCCAGCAACATCTGCAATAGGTTATCTCGGACCGTTGCGACATCAATCGCCATTGCGGCCGAGGCAAGCTGTGTTCGTGGTCAGTGCGGCCCGCATCCGTACAGTTTTCGAGTCGATTAGCATATTGTCAAGTTGCTTTGGGTGAAAGTCTGGGGCAGTGATGACAGGCTGTGGCCGATTAAGTGGTGGTCATCTTACGGCGTTCGCTGCCTCAGATCCAGAGTTAGCAAGTTGATGACCCAGGAGTACGAGGAGATGCGGAAGCGCCTGCTTTCTTCAAAATTGAGTTGTGCTTAGGCTGTAGATAGCGGCAAGTCGGTAGCGAAAGTTGCGATGGCCGGTTGTGATGTAAGAATACACTGTACGTAGGGCGGATACAGAATAGGAGAGTAAGAGCACTGTCTGCGGTACATGCGTCAACCCAACCTGGTGCTCTCACACTCGAGAAGCAACGCATCCCCACATATAGACAACGCATTGACGGGACACGAAAGTACAGGCCAGGAACACCTGCCCTCGTTTTTCCCTGGTCGATCGATATGCGAAGTGAGTCACGGGGGCAACCTATCGTATGTGGCAGCTCGGCTGGACACTCTCGGAGTTGCTTGTAGGGGTCGTTCGGCGAGGTGGGACGGCGTTCGGTGATGGAAACGGGTTTCGCGGGCCTAAGCGTATTAGCATGTCGTCAGTAACGACACTCTCGTCGTCTCAGACTGTGGGAGTGTCGCTTGCTCCATCACAATGCCACAGGTGTCGAGAGGGGATTGATCATTTTCCATTGATCTTGGGAGGAATCTTGATTGATTTTGCCATTGCCTTGTCATGGATTTCCGAAAACAATGACACCGTTAACCAGCCTGAACATGCCATGTAAATGAAACTGTGCATGAAAGCCTCCCCGCTGTCGTGTTGCTTCGTTCCGATGCCGTTGCCGGGTTTTGCGCCGTATCACTAACCGCTCCATCGCTGCTCATCTACCGTTCGTCTCGTCCCCATCGTGTGGCCGAAATTATATCGAAGAAGGGTAAAGCATGACGCGGACAGAGGCACCGAAGGACTTGGGAGGGAGGTTCGACCTGAACTTGGCGCGGACAACGCCCGAGTTACCGTGGGGCCTGGTGACCTTGCCCCAGATGACGCGGATCTTGGAGCCCTGGATGGCGCGCTGGGCGCGGTAGACGTCTGCGCATTCGTTAACCCCTGTGTTCCGTCGCTGTGTCTGCCTGGGATCCTTTGTACGTACATGCTACGCGCTTACCGGCGTACCATTGTGCGGCGGCGGTGTCGTCAACGCCCTCGAGCTTGAGCAGAGAGGTGCCGGGGTTGGTGTTGCGCTTTCTGTTGCGATGTGAGCGGAGAACTGCAGTGCAGTGCGGATTCAGTCGTACCCTCGCTGGTAGCTGTGGCCGTGTTAGCGAATGTTCAATTCCATGCTGCACCCGGTGCGCACTCACGAAACGTGCTTTCCCTTGACGTAGAGACGGTGAGACTTGTCAGACATGGCGAATGATTCCTGGCCTCCGGCGTGTGTGTGGGAAAGAAACGGGAACCTGGGTTGTGCTGCGGGTTAGTGATAGCCTGGTATCGCGATGAGGTGAAATTGTGCGTCGAAACTGTGCCCAGCCCAACGCTAAGCGAGCTTCCGAGGTCACGTGCCCACACTAGCTCGACCCCAGAGCCTCTCAATATTGGAGCGCGAAATCTGCATTTCTATCGCTGTGTATTTTTCCTATCTTTGTACAAGGCTTCAGAGCCACACCAGACGAATGCCGCCTCGACGTTCGTTTGTGGCATGCACTGCACGGCATCCGTGAATCCAACGCTCCCGATCTCCATACAGATGCACTATGGCAATATCGCTTAGATCTGCAATGGCGTCATAAGATTCATGTATCATCCACAAAGAGTATCCCTCGAGTTCTGCAGGACAGCGAATGTTTCGTCTACTGTTGGGATGATATAGCCGTACCCAACATGACTAAGGAAGGTGTCGAAGCGCAGTCCACGAACTGCAACTTTTCTCTTACACATGAGCTGCACGCCCATCCAGCGTGGAATGTAGTTTGCCTTTTAGCAAGATGTGCCGTACTATTGACTTGCGTATCACGACATGAAGCTAGCTTTCGTCGAGTCGAGAGTCACGTTGACGTGCCTGCCTCTTATTTACTCAACGACCCGGATAACAGTAGGTCATAGTTTGTAAAGTATAGTAAGGCAACTGAGGCTTTGTGCATCTCTTGGATTAGCAAATCGTAGTGAATGCTCTGGCTTTGTCCACGTCACCGTACTTCCGTTGGCGTTGGTCGACTGGGGTTGCAGTGTCTGATCTGGCAACTGAACCTGGGTTGGGATCGCGTTAGGATCACTACCGACTCCTCTCAATTCTTGTATAAAATTACAACACGAACCAAGTGTCTTTTGAGGATTCGTTTTGAGCAATCTCAGCAATGAATTCAACGTGGACATGCTCGTCTTCGAAACTAGCAAGCTTTCCCAATAGCATCGTCTTTGTACTCTTTGACACATTTGTGCCCATAGCCGGTCTTTGACGTACCGGGCACATGACTATACCATCTTATATATCCTAACAATACTCAGATTCGCTGAAGTGATTGATCGCGACTGGTTTTGAGGGATTGAACATGCGGTGCGAGCGTTCATGGTGCTCAAGCAACTCGAGCAACCGCTGGTCATGGCTGACCACCCCATTGGCCATCATGGGACCACATCTTTCTCCCAACGCCTGTTATTTTTGCCTGTTAATACGCTAGGGTTTATACTTTCTAAATCCCTGGTAACAATTTGCATCTCGCTATGATTGCTGTTTGGTTATTTTTTTTTTGTGATTGCAATGCTAGTGCGAAGTGCCCAAAAAGTCATTCATGTACGTCACACCTGTGACATGTCGAGAGAATAGGAATGTGTGTGTGACAAGGAAACTGCGTCTATTCACGTAGAGCACCCATATATATTATAAAGTAGAGTGTGGTGGAACAGAATATCGTCCAGCAGAATGCGCCTCCACTGGGAATATCTTAATCATGAAGTACATAAGTCGTGCCATATCGGTATTATTTGCCATGCCCACATCATTTACCGTATGCATATACATTACCATAGTGTCGCAGCTGGTCACATTGGTGTGATATATACCTCTCGCCAAAGAAACCATAGCTACTGGGTGCAGTACTGACTACATGCCAGCAAGCGTAAGGTATTTCGACCATGGGAGATCATAGTACCACAAGAAGTTGCATACATTGTTCACGGCGCAAAAGAAGAAGAAAAGTCAATCCATTTCTGCCCGCCGATTGCCAGTGTCTTCAATTATCCATAGCTACATCCGGGAATACATGAACCTCGATTTCTAACGCCGCCACCCGGTGGCTGTAAACTGTCCAAATAGCTTACAAAAGGTTCACAGCTGACCATATTCTGTTAAGGGCCACGGAGCAGTATGTTAAACGGAGCCAACCTGACGTAATCGATGCAACACACATCTAGGGTTAGCCGACGTTGGCAAGCATTGAGCCACTTCAAAACCGCTGGATTGTTGAGAGAGTGACGCAGGGCCTCGATGCCGCGAAGTAAACATGATCGTCGTTATTGACGTCGCAATACATTATGCAGTGATTCTCGAAGGTTGTGCCTGCGAGTTCATCTCGGGCCCGGAACCACGACTAATGACCGTCAATTGCGAATCCATTACGATGGCTAAAGTCGTCTATACTAAGGACCCTGAGCATTTTAGGCGCTGCTGATGGTCCCTTCGAAAGTCGCGGTTCTGGGGTCCGCTTTCCGATGTTCCAAATTGGTGTTGCAGATTGAGTACTATTCCAGAACACCAAGTAATGAAAGCCACTTTAGAAGCCCGCAACAAATAAATGAACTTGAGATGACTTGCGAGGATCAAGCACTTGAAAAGCTTCGCTCTGCCCCCCAAAAAGCTTGTCCCTTCACTATCTCACTCTTTAGGGCAATCTACAACTTTCTTGTCGCAAAAATGTTGGGACAAACTGCTCTTCTCGCGCTTGCACTTACGCCTCTTGCCGTTGCTCAGATATCTGAGGGATTCGAGCAAGGCTGGAATCAGGCCACCTGGACGACATACGCACCCGACTGCAACCAAGGCGGAAAGGTCACGCTCGATTCAACGACAGCACACACTGGCAAGAACTCCATCAGGGTCGATGGCGCTGGCGGCTACTGCGGGCATATTTTTGTAGGCACCAACAAAGTGCCAACTGGGGACGTCTATGTCAGGACCTATTTGTGAGTTGCCGGGTGCATGTCCGGAAGACCGTTGAAAGGATACCTGACTGCCACAACAGCAAAGCCGCGAAGGCGTTCACCGATTCCCACGTGACCTTCATCACCCACCCAGACCCGGCCCAGGGAACTAACAAGCACCTGCGCATTGGTGGACAGTCGAAGATCCTCATGTATAACCGCGAGTCTGACGATGCAACTCTTCCAGACCTCTCGCCTCAGGGTATTGCAACGTCCGTTTCAATTCCTGTCAACACTTGGCGCTGCCTCGAGTATCACCTGGGTACAGATGGAAGTATCGAGACTTGGTTCAACGGCACTGCTGTCGCAGGTCTTACCTCTAAGCCAGGAGTGAGCAATCCAAATGCTGCGCAATGGCAAAGGAGCAGCATCAAGCCTAAGGTGACAGGTGTGTACTTCGGCTGGGAGAGCTACGGTGGCGATACAAACACTTTCTGGTACGACGACATTGTGGTCAGTGACAAGAAGATTGGCTGTTAAAGGTTCTCGACATTCGCTGAAATGTGAGCGTGCATGACGACGGCGAATGATACACGCGTTGTGTTGTTCTTTCACGCGTCTTGCGCTAAGCAAAAGCCCCACATCTTCCAATCATACGTCTTAACCTAAATTCGTCCCATCTGCTACTTTTGTCAAGCCGTGTCTCGCTCTTTGATTAAAGGCTGATGTATCTTGCATCAATGGCATCGAGATCTAAGAGACTAATTGCCCGATTCTGCGCAACCGCATCAGCTTACTCGCCCCTTGCTCCTTCAAGCTGCAAATAGCGAGCGCGATTGCTGGGGAGAAGGGCTGCCCACCAGATACTGCAACACCAATGACCATTTCGACCCTCGATACATCAAGTGACGTTATGTCTTGGTTGTATTCGCCAACTCTCAGGTCCTAAGGGCTGACTATGTCGCCTAAACAAGTCGCAAGGAGGCAACGAGCCGCAAGAGCCGCAATTAAAGCCAAGGAACAGCATCAGTGCAGTCTTACGTTGAAAGTACAGACGATGCAGATGAAGTTGAAGCTGTGTTTGCAAGGGGTTTTCGCCCACCGCGGAGCGAGTACATGCAGCTTGTTCTGCCTGCTTACTCAACGTCGAGTACCCCACCAGATTCCCACAGCGTCTTCCGTATTAGCTTCACCATCTCCTGGCTTTCCTCATAAACCGAGTGTATCGTTTACATGCTTCATCACAGCTATTTAAACACCTTTAAAGTCATGGAAGGCGTCAATTCACCTGCCGTCTTGGATGCTTGCCTCTGTTGCTGTCGTTCGAAAACCCAGGGGGCGTTCTTTGCTTTGATCTGGGACGGGGAGGAGTGGGTGTTCGGATCATGGAGCGCCAACCCTGGCGTATTTCGCAAAGCATCTGCTGAAGGATGCCTGCGGTGCGGGCTTGTCTTTGATGCTGTGCTGGCCCACGGTGACGGAGAGGTCCCTTCATATTGTACGAACATCGTGGTAGAGAATAAGAGGCTTCAGAGGCTTCACACTTGTAGCCAACGAGCCAAGATCGTCGTTCGGCTCGAGAAGGCTTCACCGAATTCCGCCAATGCAACTGAACTCATGTTACTAAGCAGCATAGGTGAGTCTCGCTGAAATGTAGTCAATATTTCGCCGTCAAGTTCTATATCGGTAACTCATTCACGACTTTGTAGATGAATATCATGGTAATACGTCATCCGACAGGTATTGGAACTTGTGCACGCCGAGTTTATATCCCATCGATCCCGCTTCTGATAGATTGCTCGCACCCTGTAAAACGTGGATAAGTGAGTGCCTCCACAAGCACGAGAACTGTCACACGCCACCGGAATCGCGCCTGCCCAAAAGAGTGCTTGCACTGACAATTTCGCGCATGCAACTCAAGGAACCCAATTATGATCACCCACCAGCGAGATACGCCTGCTTGAGTCATTGCTGGGGCCCCAAAGGTTCTGCCATTCAGCTGAACGCCAAAACGGCTGCCAGTCTAAGAGATGGAATGCCGGTCGATCAGCTTCCAGAAACCTTTAAAGACGCCGTCAGGGTGTGCCTCAGTCTAGACATTCGTTACCTCTGGATCGACGCTTTATGTGGGTTCCAAAGTGCCACATCGGGTAGGTTCATTGGCTTACATCGTGCAGGCATTATGCAAGACGACAAAGACGACTGGACTGAAGCTGCAGCAACAATGGCTGACATTTATGAAAATGCGTTCATCACGATTGCAGCAACCTGTGGAAGCAGCAGTACCAGCGGACTTCGTCCTCTTGTCAAACAACGCTTCAGAGCGAAGCCTTTACAGACACCAGGCCTCTACGTCAGGGAGATAATCCGGGACTTTGCTCCAATCCAGCCTCCTGCGCAGGAATATTGGCCGCTGCTGTGGCGAGCATGGGTGTTCCAGGAGAGACGTCTATCTCCGCGCAAAGTCTACTTCAGCGCATACCAGTTAATATGGGAATGCCGATCTGCTCTCCGGACCGTTAATGGCATGAACCCTACAAACTTGGGTGTAGAGCATACAGGAGGGACGATCGCAGATTTGCAGATGTTTCCGTACCATACGGATAACCCCATTATTGCGTGGCATCGCACTGTGAATGATTACTCGCGACTCAATCTGACCTTTGACGCTGACCGGCTACCAGCCATCGCCGCCTTAGCAGATCGAATGAGTCGACTTCGAAAGTCCGACACTTACATTGCAGGCATGTGGAAGGAGTCTCTTCTATCCGACCTTCGGTGGTGGGGTTGGATCATCGAGCCACGCCCAAAATCAAATCTACCGACGTGGTCATGGGCATCTGTCCGTGGCCAGGTCTTCTTCGAGTCAGAGGTCACAGATGATACGCCGAATATAGAGCTCCTCGATGTCTCATACACATCAGTCGGTCCTGTCCAGATGGGAGAGATAACGAACGGCCGAATCACGCTTAAAGCCCCTATAATTGCAATGGAACGAAGTGCAGGATTGGATCGATCTGGCGTCTTCAAGATGAAGCACGTCCCCTGGGACTGGGCTGGGTTCACGTTCTGGACCTCCAGCGACTTCGATCCTGCCACTCAACAGTCCCACTCTCCCAACGCGACTCTGGTGGCACTTTATATCAGCCGAAACAGAGACGGCTGGTGTGGCGGGCCGATCGTTTGTCAAACATCAGCAGGCACGTTCGAGAGGGTCGGCTGGCTGTGCTTCAGACCTACAGACACTTTCATCTACCCGGATCCGATGCTGGCCAAGCGACTGGATGACTACTCTACCTCATTACCTGTTTCTGAAATAACGATCATCTGAAAGACATGTCTGACTGCCCAAATGAGACTCGATCACCGCCATTGCAACTTCACTTCGAATGGACGCCCCTATGCGATAACTAAAGTTCGATTAAGTAGAAATCTAGTGTATGGTATCCAACCCACTATACACTATTGAAACCCATCCATCCCATCTATGATCAGTCTTTCACCGCGACGCAAGATAAGATTACTGAGCCAAACTCCCCTGCCTGCTCCTGTTCGACTGGTGCGACAAATCCAACATCTCGCTCTCCCGCTTGAGCGTCGTCTCCTCATCCTCGGGTTTGTACGGATATCCAGCCTTCTCGCGCGCCATATCGTTGATCCAGCGACTATTCGGCTCGATCTGCTTCGCGCCGTTGGCCAGCTCGTCAGCCAGATACAGCCAGCTTAGCGCGTTGCCGACCGTGCTGACCTCGTCACTGACGTGACTGGCAGCGTAATCGCACATCCTCGTGTACGCTTCATTGTCGGTGAAGAGGTGATGGAGGTACTTTGCGACTGCGTCGTGTTCGCCGACGTCGACCAAGAAGCCGGACTTGCCGTGTTCGACTTGCAGGGGAATGCCACCACGGCGAGTTGCAATGATGGGGACACCGTGGTGCAGGGCCTCGGAGACCTTGACTTCGAAACCCTCGCGGGTTGAGAGTTGGAGCGCGACTTGTGCGTTTGCCATAAGGACGTTGAGGAGTTGGTCGACGGGTCCGATGCGCATGACGATTACGTCGGTTTTGATGTCAGGGTAGAGCTCGTTTAGCTCCCTCTCGGTCTTGTCGAAGATGATGGTAGCGTCGGGGTCGTCGATGGCGCCGTGACCAGCGATGACAAGTTGGGGGATCTCCTCGATTGGCTTGTCCTCCATATACTTTCGTCGAAGGACTGCATATGAAGCCAGGACATCGGAGATACCTTTTGCTGGATCGAAGCGGGCGATCTGCGTAATGTACGGGCGCGCCGGGAAGGCAAGGTGATTGGCGCCTTTGTCTAGACAGGACATTTCGAATTCATGCATGTAGTACTGTGCGTCCCAAACATCGAGGGGCTTATTAAGACCATCTAGCCAATCTGTAGTAGCAGGGAGATAACCGACCTTCTCGGCGAAAACATTCTTAGGCACGAAGTCGCGGACAGGGTGGCTGATGAAAGCATCGCACTGCTTTACATTGTCCCAGACCCAATCCCAGACCTCGGCGGTGGGTGTACCATCCTCGTCTGCCAGATCGGCGCGGACCTGAATGTGACTCCTGAAGAGTACAGGCCGGGTGGGGTCCTGCTCCTTAGCAATTTTGACGAGAGAGGGCATTTGAGGGTCGTCGACGATAATGACATCAGCGCCACCGTCCTTGCGAGGAGCGAGAGGGCCTCCTTTGGCTATCCAAAAGCGCTCAGCGTTCTGCCGTGCCCACTCATCAAGAATGTCGATTGACGTTTGTTCAAGGCGCAGGCCAGTTTCTTCTACGCCTTGGAGGATGTTGTGGTTGTTCTTGGTGATACGGAAGACCGCGGGTTTAGGTTTTGGAACGTACCTGTGTGCGTTAGCAGAGTAGGATATGTATTGAATGAACGACTTACCACTTGCAATCGACGTCAATCAACCGCAAAAAGCGTATCAGTGCATGCCTCATCAATGCAACACCCCCACCCTGAGGTGTACTGTTAAAGAAGGCAATCTTCGTGCCATTCTTCTTGAGAGAGTTTGCGTAGAACATTGTTGCCGCGTAGGTATTAGGGTGAACGCTCGCTCGGTAGCTTGGCTCGTCGGCAATCACGACCGCACCGTCGCTGTCAACGCCAACCTCATTGCGGTGGACGACTTCGAGACGAGGCTGATTGGCTTTACCAAAGTACCTGAACGTGTTAGTTGAGAGGTGAACAACATTGTAATCATCTCGCTGCTTACCTAAGAGCCTTCCTCACAACCGCGTCTGCTTCTTCGTCTACGAGCATATATTTCGGTGCATCTGGTGTAGCTGTGTTGTCCTTGCCAGAGCTAGGCTCCAGCACCAATGGCACAATGTCCAGCTCAAGCCACAAGCGGGATGGTAATTGGGGGCATGTCTGAACAGCCTTGATCGTTAAACCAGCGCCGATAAACTTGTAGTAGTGCTCGTCGCGGTAGTGCTTGATCTTGTTGATGATGTCCTCAGCAAAGTATTCGGCACGCTCTTCGGCGGTTGCAGGAGTCGCAGTTCCCGAAGTAGCTTCGGAATTGGCAGCTGAAGTCTCGGAGCTGTTGCTCGAATCCCCGCCTATGGAGACGGTCGCAAAGTCGATTGAATAGGTACCGTCATGAATAACGAAAGCAACCTCAATTGAGTTGCTCAGTCCGCTGGCGACAGCGATACCAATGAATACGGGCTATGGATGTCAGCTTGCAGGCACAGCAGAGAGGTTGTTACTAACCTCGAGACTAGTGGAACTTGTCTTGTCTTGAGCAGCTAGTTTTGCTTTGACGGAGGTCTTTGCCATAAAGGCATCGCGGGTCTTTTGGCGAACCATGGCTGGACGTCGAGGAAGACAGATATTGTCGAGGATTTGAATGGTACCTGGCATCTGGGACGTGGTTGTATTTATTCTTAGAAACAAAGGATGGAATTTGTGACGTAGACCTAACGTGATATTTCCTAATTAGGCAGTGCGTAAACAACAAGTTGTGAGGCTTGGAATCTGGACAAGTGGTAAAGAAGAATTGTATTTGTTATTGCCTGAGCCTGGAGGAGGGTACAGG
Organism: Phoma sp. XZ068; assembly: GCA_004835665.1. NCBI lineage: Eukaryota > Fungi > Ascomycota > Dothideomycetes > Pleosporales > Didymellaceae > Phoma > Phoma sp. XZ068. The sequence goes on along the minus strand of RBKR01000030.1, from coordinate 96,748 downwards.
CTTATAAGCTACTGGTGCTGGCCATGGCTTCACAGCTTGTATTATCTGCGTGTGACTTCTGCGGGAAGGCGTGAACCTGCGCGGCTGCTGGCTTAGTGAACATTTGTCGGGAGACCTGATGCTGTTGACGCGGGCCTACTCTCGACGACATGCTTGTGGCGTGCGACACTCAGCGGGCGTCAAGGAACGATCTGCTAAGAATAGCGGTGAATGGCGATTGTGGAGATCACAAGCCGTTGTTTTCGTGGCGAACATTGCGCGGGAATCTTGAGCTGGGTGCACCCGCGGGATGAGGTGACGAAGACGATGTCAGGGCGTGCTTGTGAGACGTCCGGAAGGTTGGGGAATCCGCGCTACCGGCGCCCACGCGACCGGAAGTGCGCAGAGCCAACGACATTGATCGGTGGCCCCACGGAGATGGCCACCTAGACGACGCAACGACTGCGTTCGGTGATGTCGCTAATTGTATCAGGGTCGGTTGACATGAACGAATTTTCACGATAGGATCCGGCCAATCGCAGGTAGGGCTGACACGCAAGCGGCGGGAGGAGCAGCTTTAGAGCTGAGGGTTGTAGTCTCGTGGACGTTGTGAATCAGCGCCATAACGCCGCCGTATCACTTTAGTAGATAGAAGCATGTTCACTGAGCCACTGCACGCCTTGCAGTATCGTGAAGAGTGTCCTCGGACCGCCTGTTGTGACACACCATTGGCTTCCAGCGACCTGTCGTGAAGCTCACGATGCTGACCGAGTGGTGCAGGCGCAGATTCACCAGCAGCCTCATGGCTCTTCATTTATTTGCCTATCCGTGAGGTTCCCGTTGCACCAACAGCGCATACGTTTGTTGGTGCAAGTGAAATGCAACCAGTGCTGCAGCACTCGAAGCAAGAGCGTGTTAGATTGAACACAGCAAGCAATACAGTTGTATCTGTGAAGACGTTCCTTCGCCGCAAGTCGGCGGTGTCAATGCCAATATCGATGTCGGCGTGGATGTACAAGGATTCACTACCACACATCAGCGCCAATATCAATGGCGGCAATGTGGGCCGCATGCTCTCAACAATATCTTCGTACTTGCAACTGCATTGCTTGCTGCATCGAAGCCAATGCCAATCACATTCTACCCTTTCGGAACAACCTAATTCTGCCTAACTCAGCAGACCACGACTGACATTTCAAAGTTTTATAGAGAAACTTGGAGGCAGTCATCTACACTACAAGTTGTGTAATCAAAAGCAAGTAATATTCTGGTGGCAGTCGATAGAGTGAGCTTCGCTATTGTAGATAATTGTACTCAACGGTAGGAGTGTGACTTGATAGTTCCTTTGTTGGTAAGAGTGACTCTGATCGCGAGCCGGGCGGTTTGAAATGATGATCTGCGTGGAATGGTACATGTTTGATAGGTTCTCTGTCGTTGTTGTTGCGTTGTCAGTGTTGTTGCAGAGAAGGCACCTCCCAAGGTGAGCAGGAAAGAGCCAGACTGCCACTTCCCGGAACGCTGGTGTCTGCCTGATAAAATACGGCTGCTGGCCACTTCTCAACTCTGTGCAAGTTTTTTCTCCGCGTGACAAGAAGGCACTCTTCTAATTCAGTTTCTTCATTTTGAATTCCCTGGTCAGCTGTTTGCAAGCCAAGAATCACGGCTAACCTCTCTTTCAGACGACAACTGCCCATTCAACAAACTTTTCCGCCGAGCTCTTCAAAATGTCCTCATCCGTCCCAACACCTGTTCCTAGTACTGTCAACGCCGGCCTCCAAGACCCTACGGTCCTCGACAACAAGCGTGGAGCAGATACCGAGCACAATGACCCTCCGGCAAAGAAAGCAAAGACCCAGGCGCAGAAGGAGAGGCAGAATGCGAGGAACAAGCTGCAGAGCAAGAAGAACAGAAAGGCGAAACGGAGGTCTAAGAAAAAAGCCTGCTGGCGAGCAAGCCCAAGAAAACGAGTAAGTTTATTTCAAGATGTTCACTGTCTTCATCTAACAGCCTTGCAGCAATGACAACCAGACCCTGTATGAAGAGCCTTGCGACGACGATGAAGCGTCTCCTGTCGTTGGTGACAATGACGACTCTCTCCCTTCTGACGACGTTCAAACAGCCGAGCCCGGGAACGCTCTTCACGATAATGAGAGGCGTCAGCGGCTTAGGGAGCATACTTTGGCTTGAGCCTGTGTTTATTTGATGCTAGTGAAATCAAGAGCGTGTTGGTTTGAGTGCAGCAAGCAATCCAATCCAGTTACAGAGATGTTGTCGAAACCACTTGACGCACTCCGGCTTTGGCAGTGCCCATGTTGATATGGAAGTTGATGTGTGGTGATCGATACTTATACCAAGGCTGTTGCTGATGGTGTTTTTGGGCGTGCATGGCTGGTGCGGAGTATGCGGGTGACAAAGTGAAGCAGTGAGGGTTCGTGTAGGCATACCACAAGTCGACATTGATACAAGAGGACCTATGCATGTTGCAGGTGAATCGCGCTTAGCAAACATAGTTCAAACCGGCCTCCAGAGCGCAGAGCCGACTGCCATGTTGGACACGGCTTCTTTATATGCTTGAAGCCCACTTGCAAACTCCCGGGCTGAACACAGTAAGAGTATGTATCTGACCGTCATTACTACGAAGGGGCTCTTTTGTCTCTGAGTCGTGAAGTTGAGTCACCAAAACTCCTACAACAGGGAAGCTCAGATCATAGACTCCCTCCACAATACTACTTGCTGTCAAGTACACAGACTTGAGGTGTAGACGACAGCCTCCAAGTTTGTCGACAAAGTTTGAAACGCAAGGCGTTATGGTGTTGCTAGCTGCTGAGTAAGGCAGAATTAGGTGGTTTCCAACACAACACTAGCGAGCAGCGGATGTCCGTGCGCCGACCCACCCGTCCCAGGCGCAACAACTGCGGTTCGTTTCGCTCTTCTACACCACGTCTGCATCTACACCCCCCACCCGCGCACCCGTCCCACCCCGTCGAACCCCCCCAGGCGCGCCCATCTCAGGGCCGGTCCGCGTGCACCTCCGTCGCAGTCGCTGTTGATAGCTGCGCGCCTCGGTTGCCAGCCAGCCTTGCCAGCCTTGCCAGCCCTCGCCCGCCGCCCACGCCTCAGCCCGAGCATCGCGTCGCGAGCAGCCCCCGGCGTGTCCGCGCAGCCCAGCACCTCTGCCCCCCGCAAGCTGCCCCCGTGCAGACCCGACTGCGGCCATGAACCACGGCTACCCGCCCCCGCGCGCCATGGTGCCCCAAGGCGGGCCCAGCCAGCGCCTGAACGAGCTTCTGGACAACATCAGGACCGAGTTTGAGACCGAGTCGCAGCGCAGCGTTGACTACGAGGGCCAGAGTAAGTGACGTCTCCCGTGTTGTGCATGCGCCCATCTCCGCCGGTGTAGGGCGGTCAGCGGGCGCAGCGTTGGAACTGGACGGCTGCTGGCGCCTTTGCGCGCGTCCATTGCAGAACCATCCGTCCAGCCAGGCTCGTCTCAACGAAGCGAACCTGCATACTGACCCGTTCGACAGTCACCCGCCACATCCAGGAGATCGAGCTGATCCGCAGCAAAGTCTACTCGCTCGAGAACCAGCACAACCAGATGAAGGCCAAGTAAGCCAGGCGCGCGTCCCACACCACAACACACGTACTCACAACACACGTACTGATACATGGCAGGTACGAGGACAGAATCGCCGTGCTCGAGCGCGAACTGGAGCAGCGCGGCGGCCCCAGCCAGAGCTCCCACCACCATGGCCCCTCGCAGCCCCAGCCGCCGCAGATTGGCCATGGGCCGAGCAACCTCTTCGGCGGCATCATGGCAGGCAGTGCCAACCAGGGCGGCCCGGGCCTCGCTCCTCCACCGCAGGACGCCAACCCGCCTCACGGCATGCCTCCGCAGCTGGGAGCTGGCCCGCAAGGCCCGCCAGGTCTCAACCCTGCGCCGGGCCCGCCACAGCACTTCGGTGGGTACCCGCCAGGCCCCTCGGCGAACGGTGAGCTGCACGCTCTTTCTCTCTTCTCTGGAGGGTTGCGGCCAGCTAGTCGCCCGTTCACTACCGCAGAACTCGTCGTGCCGAACGCAAGCTGACAGTGCACAGGTTACGGCCAGCCTCCACAGCCCACCGCCTCTCCTGGCGGCAAGCGCCCAGGCCCTCCCCGCGGCCCCCCTGGCGGCCCTGCCACTCCCCAGCAGAACAACCCTGCCCCGTATCCTGGATCGCCCCAGGTCCCCCGACCGACCCCTCCCCCTCATCACCAGCAAACTGCCTTGATGGCCCAACACCAGCCCGCACTGCCTTTGGCCCAGACTAACTGCCTGGCCGATTTGGACGTCGAGCAGCTGCCTGCGCAATTCAAGAGGGAAGGCGACGACTGGTACGCCGTCTTCAACCCCCGCGCCAGACGTGTTCTCGACGTCGACCTGATCCACAACCTGCCCCACCAGAGTGTGGTCTGCTGCGTACGCTTCAGTCTTGACGGTCGCTATGTTGCGACTGGTTGCAACCGCTCCGCTCAGATCTTCGATGTCGAGACCGGAAACCCTGTTGCACACCTCCAGGACGGCAGTCTTCCCGAGGACGGCGACCTGTACATCAGGAGCGTGTGCTTCTCTCCAAACGGCCAGTTCCTTGCCACCGGTGCTGAGGACAAGGTCATCCGTGTGTGGGATATCGCGACGCGCACGATCAAGCACCAGTTCACTGGTCACGAGCAGGACATTTACAGTTTGGACTTCGCCCGCAATGGTAGAATCATTGCATCCGGATCTGGCGACCGCAGTGTCCGCCTCTGGGACCTCGAGTCCAACTCGCAGATTGCCAACTTCTCCATCGAGGACGGCGTCACAACCGTCGCCATCTCCCCCGACAACCTCTTCGTCGCAGCCGGTTCTCTCGACAAGAGCGTGCGCGTCTGGGACATCCAGAGCGGCCAGCTCGTGGTTCGTCTCGAGGGCCAGGAGGGCCACAAGGACAGCGTCTACAGTGTTGCCTTCGCTCCTTCAGGCGGCAGGCTCGTCAGTGGGTCTCTGGACAAGACCATCAAGATGTGGGAGTTGACCACACCCACGCGCTTCGTTCCCGGAAACGCTCCCAGCGGCAAGTGTGTGCGCACATTCGAGGGCCACAAGGACTTTGTTCTGAGTGTCGCTCTCACACCCCATGGCGACTGGGTGCTCAGTGGATCCAAGGACCGCGGAGTGCAGTTCTGGGATCCCCACACAGGTGTTGCGCAGCTCATGTTGCAAGGCCACAAGAACTCAGGTACGTTGCTTGTTTAAGCTATTGTATCTAGCGCTAACAATTTCTAGTCATCTCCGTCGCGCCCAGCCCAACAGGCGGCGTCTTTGCCACGGGTTCGGGCGACATGCGCGCCCGCATCTGGAAGTTCGACAGGTACAACGGACCCTAGCTTGACGCAGCCTTGCCCAAGTAGACGCAGACAGTGTAGCAACCCGACTCGCTTCCCGCGTCTGAGACGGCCAGGGAAGTGGCGCCGCTTTCGACGCACAGAGCAAGGACCCACCGTCCTTGACCCGTGCCTATCTGCTATGGTGAAGCTGGGTGTCAGATGATAGACGAGTCTGGACTGCGTTCAGCAGTATGTGTGTGTGTGTATGTTTGTTCAGGACCGTGTGTCGTATTTGTTAAGGACTTGTGTCAGGAACGGAGTGTATCGTCTTCTCATATACCAGATAAACCACTAAAAGGGATGCGGGGACTCGATTGATTGGTTGGTTGATTGATTGATTATTGATTGATTGATTGATTGATAGTTTGTTTGTAGTATGGCACATGGGCTTGGATGGCTTGGAATACCTTTTGTAGTTGGTTGGCATTTGGGCGCTTTTTCTTTACGAGTATGTATGGTATGGTATGGTATGGTAGGATGGCATGAATTCATTCGTGTTGACGTTTCTGAGTTTGCAAATTGTGGTGAATGATGAAGTTTTGATTGAGCATGGCGAAGTATGGCATGATGATGAATTGATCTTTGCAATCACTGGATATGGAGTCACTTTTACAGTGTCTCTCAGCTTCATTGTTTAAAGACGTAAAAGAAATCGACGTAAAAGTAATGGATAGGATGTATAGTTCTTATGTGCGCTACATGCTGCGACATGTCCTCCAGGACGTGGTATCATCCAACGCTGCCTTGGCTCGCAGCAACAACATAAAACGCCTGCAATGCATAACCCAAACGCCAGTGCATATCCGTGGAAAAGTGAATGCCGCTACTTGCGCTTGCTGACGCGTGCCTTGCCGGTGAATGGCTTCAATGCGCCCTTGCCCTTGCTCGAGGGGAAGGTCATCGAGTTGCGCGGCTTTCTAGCGCGCTGGTTCTTCGTCTTGCGGTCGTTCTGGCCGCGGTTGGGCTTCTTCGCGGATGCCTTGGTGTCGTCGACCTCCATATCTGACAGAGAGTGTTAGCCTCTGTGCGAGTCCAGATTCACGTGGAAGGTGGAAGCGGGTCAAAGGCGAGCTGGAGATGCCCAGCGGGGGTGAAGCCGACAATGTCGGAGCTGAGGCCCAGGTAGAAGCAAAAGTCTCTCATTTCGTCGTCGCAGTCTGAGTGTGCAGTGCTGGAGAGAGACTGGGGGACTGGAGCATTGAGAAAGAACGAACCTTTTGTGAGATCATCCTTTGCTTCTGCGGTGGCTGCGTCAATATTAGCATTGGTGGTGAGGGCGGTGCAGGATAAGAGCGTACCCTCTTCGTCGACGTCCATCTCCTTCTTCTCAGGCGGGGCGGGCTTCTCCGAGTTGATGGTTGCGAGCAGCTTTGCGTGGAGACGCTCGGCGCGGGCCTTTTCGACAGGGCCAAAGACGTTTGCGCGCAGCTTTCTGCGGTTCGCTCGCTCCGAGGATGCGCGGAGTCCCTTTCCCATTGTGGTGGTGGTAAAGTTTGGTGTGTGTGTGGATTTGGTGTGTGGATTTGGTGTGTGGGGAGTGCGTGTTGTCAAGGCACTTGTCAATGGCAGCAAAGCTCAATGCGCCGAGGGGAAAAAGTTCAGGCGGCGTAAGGGACCAGGCGGCAGAATAATTTTGGTGGCAATCGATTGCAGCCGCGGCCCGAGTCAGGCTCGAACGTTCGGCTCGATCGCGGGCCCGTGCTCAGGCAGGTTGCGGCTGCAGTGACGCTGACTTTGCGACCAGTGCTGGCGATGCGGGCGCCGCGACAGCCGCTGGATGCACGTCGACGGCGATATCCCTTCGGAGCGCGGCAGCAAAGCTCTTCCAGTGCTGTGATTGCTCGCTAGAACCACCGCCCTATGCTGCGCCCTCGCTGCGTGGTGCATCACCAAGTGCTCTAGCCGTTGGGAAGTCGCGACCGCACTCCCGCGCACCACGGGAACCTCAGATATCGTGCGCCAGCAGCCTTCTCTCTCCGTCACCCGCGCCTCTATGCCACCGCAGCCCCTCGCACCGCCGCTCTCCATGTCTTGCCGCCGAGCAGCTGCCTGCTAACCCTCTCGCCCACCTCCACGACCGCCAATCCGCGCCCGCACCTGCGCGGCAGCACGCGAGCCATGGCGTCCAGCCTGCAGCACCTGGCGGCCACGATCGTCGAACGCTCCAAGTCGCTCATCAACAATGACCTGAAGAAGATCCTGAAAGAGGAGGGCTTCTCGCAGACGGGCAACAAGGCCGCCCTGCAGACGCGCGTGATTTCCCGTACGTGAGCGCCAATCCCGCCGACACGTCTCCATTGCGCCTGGCCTGCTAACCTTCCCTTCACCAGTCATCAACAACGCCGTACACACGGGGAATGCAGAGACACTGCGCCGCCTGCAGTTCAGGGTCCAGAACCACGGCGAAGCGCCCACGCCCACCACCAGCAGCAGTCCCACCGCACCCTCGTTCCCCAACCCCCAACCTCCGCCCCTCATGAACGGGCGCGCGCAGTCGAATGGCTACTCCAGTGCCACCCAGTTCGGCGCCCTACACCAAATACCAACGCCTCGTACGCCTCTCCTACCGACCGCATACAGTATACAATGGAGCTAAGTGTGACATAGGATCTGCCGCACCTGCCTACTTCTTCAAGGACAGCCCGTTCTTTGAAGTACGAGAGCTGGTGCTGAGCAACATCACCCTCGAACGTACGTCGACCTCTCTACGCACACCACGGCCGCACTAACCCTCGTAGCATCTCCCAGCCATCGCCAGAACTGCACCCGCAATCTGATCATCAACGAGGCCGTCAGCGCACGTCTAAAGTCAGACCCAACCCTACGCCTCCTGTTGTTCTCAGCGCTCGAGGCCCCACTCCCGCCCTACGCGCGCACCGACATTACATTCCCTGCGCAGATTGAAGTACGCATCAACGGCGACGAGGTTAAAGCGAATTACAAGGGCCTGAAGAACAAGCCCGGCTCCACACGTCCCGCAGACATCACCGACTTTGTTCGAATCTCCCCTGCAAACTACCGCAACAACCTCGTCGTCACGTATGCCCTCACACACAAGGCAGGTTCAACTCAATACGAGGTTTCTTTCTGTCCCGTCTTGTCCCTCTGGTGACTATGTACTGACTTCCTACACAGAAGTACAATCTGTTCGTATACATGGTGAAGAAGCACTCAGCTGCAGACCTTACGAAGAAGATCGCAGGGAAGCAGGTCATTACGAAGCAGTCGGTACTCAGCGAGATGAAGGCGAAGGCTGCCGATCCTGACATTGAAGTTGGATCTAGCGTCATGTCGCTGAAGGACCCAATTTCGACATTACGGATCAACATACCGTGTCGCTCAACCGTCTGCACACACAATCAGTGCTTCGATGCTGAGTCGTTCCTCCAATTACAAGAACAGGCACCGACGTGGATATGCCCAATCTGCAGCAAGACGGTCCACTTCAACGGCCTCGCCGTGGATCAGTACGTCGAAGAGATCCTGGCCAAGGTCAGGAACGCCGATCAGGTCACGATAAGCCCAACTGGCGAATGGTCAACAGAGAAAGAAGCTTCTCCTCCCAGAAGAAATGGAACCGCTGTCTCAGCAGACGACAGTGACGATGATATCATCGAGATTCCAGACTACCGCGTTGCGTCCATCAAAAGCGAAGCAGTACAGACACCAACCTACCTCAGCACACCTCCAATGCCATCTCGAGAACCGTCGACAGCGCCTCGCTCAGGGACGAAGCGGAAGTCAGAAGTTGTAGACTTGACGCTAAGCGACGATGATGAGCCTCCACGGCCGGCCAAAAAGGTAGCGTACCGACCCCCAACCAACCCCCCTGAACCATCCCGTCGCTACGAACTTCCTCCTCCCATCCCCCGCCCCCCTCAATACGATCACCACTCCTCTTCTTACCGGACACCGCCATCGGGGTCACGGTTGAACTACCCTCCTCGCCCCTACACTCCACAAGTAGCTCCTGAAGACCTGGATTACTATAGGCCCCCTCCTCCAGGCTCACGGCCTCCAACCCAAAACTACACGGGCTCAAGCACAGGCTCATCACGATACCCCGCCTACCTTGGCTCCTCCCCTTGATCATCATGTTGCGCGAACCTTTGTATCACATCACTCTCTTTTGTCATGCGGCTAACCTACTATCGTCTTCAGGCACGGTCTGGAGCGTCATAGTACGGTTCTTCGCGTTTCAGCACAAACCACTTCTTGCTGTACTTGTCGCTGAATGCGCGAGACTGCATTCCGAGCATATCAAGTGAAGTGCCTTCTCTGAACCATTTCTCTGCCTACATTATTCTGAACTTTGGAGCGGGGCGTTCTGGAGGTCAAAGAGCGGGCAACATGTCAGTTGCCGCGCGCGGCGCAGGTTGGGACCGAACATTTGAGATACCTGAGCATGTCCATTTTTTCGGGTGGCATTTTGGCTATTGCGCCAAAGGATACTTGAGGAGTATCGAGTATAGGTTTAATACAGACCAAACCCTTAGTACAGTGCATGTGAAGCTAAAAAGCACGATTCATCAAAGAATACTCGTCATTTGCCAATGTGACCTCGTAAGAATGGGTTTCTTTAACTATGGCTAACGAATCGATCTCAGTTTCATTCTTGTTGCGCCGGTGCAGAAAACAGATGCTCTAATCTTGAATGCTCCTCATTTGCCCTTGGAGCTACGGCGCAGATACATTTGCAAGCTGAGTCCCACTCTGATCGAATCTCACAACTTCACCTGTCGTCAGAGCCTCCTGAAGAGCCCTCCCGATCTTCATGACCGTGATACCAGTTTCCATTGGCAGTGGAACTGGCGTGTCTTTGACAATGGCGTTGACAAACTCATTTGCCTCGAGCGCAAAGGCATCTTCGAACCTCTGCCAATACTCTGGCTGGACTTCGTTGCGCATTCCCAAGCTGTCGGCAAGTACAACGTTGTTTGCTTTCGGCATAACATTCACCATCACCTTGCCTTTCGTACCGGTGATCTCTGTGCAAACATCGTGTCCGTGGGCCTGAGTCCTCGAGCAGTAAAAGTATGCAATCTTGCCGCCACAGAACTCCACAACTCCCACGGCGTTGTCGACATCGCCATATTGCTTCAGCTCAGGGTGATGCTGAAGTGTTCCTGTCGCCCAACAAGCCTTCGGAGTCGGGTTACCGAGGTACCAAAGCGAGAGATCGATGTCGTGAATAGCGCAGTCGACGAATATCCCGCCGTTGCGAGAGGCGTAGCGGACGAAGAATCCAGTGTTGTCGACCAGATCGCATGTGTTGGAGCGGACGACGAATGGCTCGCCAATTGCCTTTTGCTCGTGGATTTTCACTGCTGCATCACGGTACGATGCATCGAAGCGGCGGGAAAAGCCGGCCATGACCTTCAACTGAGGCGCGTCTTTGGCTGCATCTACCACAGCCTGTGCCTGATGCCTGATAAGCATGTGTTCACAGTAGCTTCGATTGACCTTACCTCGTGCAAATCAGTACTCAACGGCTTCTCGCAGAGGACATGCAGTCCTTTTGCAATAGCTGACAATGATTGACTAGCGTGAACATCGGTGCTGGTAGATATCCACACAGCTTGCAAACCCGAGTGCTCAAGCATATCCTCGTAGTCGTCATACACAGCAATCCCGAATTCCTTGTACTCGGAGGTGTCACGCGCCCATTGCACTTCGTCAGGCGTCGAGCTACATACGGCAACAACCCGGGCACGTGGAACTCTGTACAAGAGGGTGTGAACATGACGCTTGCCCTGTGAGAAGGTAAGTTGCATATTCAGCACGACATCTGGCAATGCTTACCATTCGTCCAAGTCCAACAACGGCAATCTTGATTGGTTCCATAGCGTGCGAGATAAGGGAATTGCGGTGAAGGGATGTGATGAAGAGAGATCAAGTCAAGATGAGTGATTTGTGGACCAGAGCGTGGTGACAAGCATGATTTATACATCGCGATGTACTCCCTCGAGATGCAAGTACTTGCGTCAAAGGACGGGCACTTTTTCCATATTTGAGCGTGTCACTGTTTGAGCGAACCAATCATTGACAATGGAGCAAACGGCGTCAGAAAAGGGAAGCATCCTCAGCGGTGGATGAACGGGAACGAGAAGCATTTCTGGTGTAACGCGAAAGGGCCGCCGGTGCCTGCCTTGATGGGTTAGCTCAGTCTAAGCCCCACAGTTATTCGGCGACACCTACTCAAACTTGACTATGACGGCGGCGTAACCACCACCATGCCACGGGTTCAGGTACCACCTGTACGCCATCCATGCGAGCGTTGCAAAGCCAAACACGTAAGATGCAGTGATGGAAGTTCTTCGTGCCAGCGCTGCCTCGCGAAAAATGTGCGCTGCATCCGCGTTCCCAAAGCAACGGCTTTCCTTCCGGGCTCCTCGGCTCGATATGAGTCTCGGTTCACTGGAGATGAGACTTGGGTTAGCGGGCCACATGTAGAACGTGAGTAGATACAGTCATCTTCTGTGCACTGTGAGATGGGCCTGACGGCATCTAGGTCAGGTATTGAGCATCGCTCAGGGCCCACTGATGGTCTCGCCTCAACCTGCTGAAGGAGCTGCAAGCGAATTACTTCCAGAGAGACGGACACCTTCAGCTCTTCAGCGTGAAACTGCGACTTGTGTTCTTGGTGGTGTCGAACCGGATGAAGCAGCATCCATATTACCGCAATCACCACAAATAGTCACGCCGGATCGTGTTGGCATAACAGAAGCACCTTCGCCGTACAGGTCAACTTGGCCTCAAATCGGCCAACTGGACGGCTGCGCCGTCTCATCTTGTGCACAGCCTCTCGACACGACCCAGGCTTGCCTTTTGAGATATTTCGTTGATCATATATCATTGTGGGTGTGTTCAACAAGAGCTGACTGGCGTACATGATAATAAGTATTTTAGTTCGATACATGCGACGAGCGGAAACACTTTCACACATATGTACCGGTCTGGGCTCGACATTATTTGCCACTGCTGAACGCGATTTGCGCGACGTCTTCAAGACAGCTATGTCGTATGGACAAATACGCGACTCCACAGGGCATCCAGTACGAGGGCCAGTATCTAACAGGATTGACAGCTTCCAGTAGCGTAGAATACATGCTCGCCTGTATCGAAGAACTTCGACAGTTTCACGCGATCCAGGATAAGGAGCACAGGAAACTTGTCGTGGCAACTGCTATTGTTTTGCGCCAGTTTGAAGAAATGGAAGACGGAAACGGCGAGTCTTCTCAAACCGGAGTCGTCGATGGTCCTCGCCAAGCGCAGGTCAACTTCCTCGACATCATCAATGCAGTCATCCGAAGCTCCTATGATGAAGGTAGTTTCGATCGTCACGAACTACTGGATGTTGCTTACTGGATTTGTCTGAGACAAGAAGTGTATTCTGCTTTCACACAACAGCGTACCCCTCAGATGTTGTTGGCTCCGGAGCAGTGGAATAATGCGGCCACGGTCAATAAGATGGTCATGCATGCAGCGCAGGTTGCCAAGTGGCTCTTTGACGGCCGGTCCTCCGAGGAGTGGAGTACGTATCTAGGATGCTTAACTGATGTATCTACCAGGACTGACCAAAATAGATCGTCTGACTGAGCAACAAGCGATACTTGAACGAAGCATTGCTTCCCAGACACGATTTTTGCCAATATTAACGCGTCCACCAAGGAAGGCCGACGGTGAGGTCTTCCCCACAATCTGGTATGGATCCGATATGGTTGTCATCGGTGTTCAACACGCGAGCATCGCGAAAATCGTCCTGATCGCGGAAGCCCCGCAGCTTTCTGCATTGCAAGACCGCAACGCGGACCGGAAAGCGGAAGCGGAAGTGCGCAAGATTGTCCTAGATCTGTGTGGCATTGCGACTCACCGTTCTTCTTGCCCGCCAGCCCTTGTCAATGCGATCATGGGCATCTTGCTCTACGGGCACTTCTTTACAGATGAATGGGAGCGAGAGGCTCTCACGGGCGTGATTAGACAATTCGAAAGTGTGAAGGCATGGCCGTTGCCAGAAGCCCTGCGCTCCTTCGCGTGACGTCAAGGGAACAAAGGCATTCGCACTAGTATGCTAACTGGCGTCACAGCCACACTTGTTGAGAAGGCCTTGGTTGAACAACCCTTTGTTCGTCAAGATGCGAAAGAAGAATGTTGTCCATTATGGTATTGCGCACGACGAATGTCCTGCTGAGCATCGAAGGAAGCGGGTCGGCTGAAACGTCGGATCATGCGTCTTCGATAGAGACCGGGGCTCTGTAGTGGATGTGATATTGCCTAATATAGCGGTTTAGGTCTCTAAAGCTAAGGGAGATGGTCTGCAGGGACTATAGCGCGGTACGATGATAAATGTTCCTCTTGGGTAAACACCATTGATTGGTTGGCCTTGCACCTAATCCTGACCCTGCACATTTGTATTGCGGGTTGGAGTCGAGAACGCCCTGATTATGCAAGAGCGTGGAGGTATTCTTGTGACTGCATTGACGCCGTACTCTGATGCTGTAAGTTTGGGTGGAAATTGTGGACTTTCCCCGCTTCACTCCAGAGGTCGTAGGCTTAAACACAAGCCGGGTGCTGTGTCTACGCACGTAATATACAATTTTGCATGTTTAATATATCTATAAGATTATCTTAACTCCTTCGAGACCATAATATACCTTGTAGGCATATAAATTGATAGGAAAATACATCACTTTTCCTAAGACTTTAGGAGAATCTACCAAACTATCGCGAATAATACCGAGAACAATACATGGAGACTACTTCTACTTCTTGCTTATAAACTTATAAATTGGGGGCTGTATGCAAGTAAGTATAGGATTGTTATGGGTGCTTGGGTGCACCGAATATAGCCTTGTCGCTGCTCGAAATTATCTCAGCCTACAACTAGCTCCTCGAAGGAATGATTTTGAAAGGTGGGCATCCAAATTCGGAGAAAACCTTCTCTCGCTCAACTGCAGTTAAGCGCATTGCCAAAGGCGCAGTCTATGGCTGTATAGCCACCCGGAATGCTGAGCTGCTGCTGTTTTGAAAGATGGCCATGATCGGGTAGGTTGGAGTTCAGCTTGATCGTCAGGACTTATCTTCAGCTTGCTCAGTGACCTCAGCCTGGCTACTATGCTATCAATAAATCGCTACAGGGGTTGGCTGCAAGTGAGAAGCCTCTGAGCTGACACTGAGCAGAGGATTTACGTGTGGGAGAGGGATCGATTCTGCCAGTTGCAGGTCATAACACGTTGTCCATTGCTTTTGAGGGCACCTACATCCTTTCACCGCCTATCTGCGCCACCAGTTCTGAATGAATGCTTGGTGAGTATTTCTAGGAGTTGCGATGCCCGAATTCGGAAGTATTGGAACCTCAAGTGCTTGAGTAGAGCTGACCTTCCTAGATCGCATTTGTCGCTATTCGAGACTGGCTTTTTGCAAGGAACATTGAAAGGGATATGAAGGACGCTTTGAAGTCGGTTAACTCGCCGTCCTCTACATTCAAGGTGTCTCTGACATCGTCGGACCCGCAGATGGGCAACAATTCTGCCGTGGCGAATAGCGAGCCTGCAGACGTCACCACAACTATTCAACCATCCGAAAGAGTCCTGAATAATCCTACCAGAAGTTCAGCCGAAACCGCAAGACCGGGGCCGGATCTGCTGCGGTACAACTCCAAGCAAACGAACAGCTTCTAGCGCATGCCCTACCGAGCGGAAACACTTCTGGACACGCAAACATAGCTACTTCGCTCTTATTGGGCGGATTTGCGGTAGACAGAAGTGGTATGGCAGTCGACGTGCTCGGCAATGGAAAGACTCGTGGCACACTTACAACACCGGCGCTGAAGGCTATTGCAAAACATACGCCTATGGTGTTACCCGACTTGTCAAAGAAAAGGATCCTTGGTAAGAGTAAAGACAACGGGCTTGCCAATTTGCTGGTGTGTTTACAGGCAAATCTGTTCTGTGCGCAGATGGTGGGAAGATTGGGATCTGGTGGCAACCCCATTAGCCTCCTGGAAATCAAAACCCTCCTCTACGATATATGCTGCTTAACCACGTACAGAGCATCGTGGCGGAAGCCACTAGACATTTCGGAGCCAGAGATGATCGATGTCGCTTCAAAGAAGAGCACCTTCGCTTCTATGCGCGATTATGCTTTGGACCAAGATTACAATGCGAATTGGATGGTACAGATCTAGACTTAAAAACTCGAGCGTTCAACGCTGTCTTGGATCGAGACACTCACGTACAGCCATGGAAACATAGGTCCCTTGCGCGACAACAATCATAACTTTGTGTCTGCTTCGCCGGAAGTTACTCAAGATCTAGAAGAAGCAATGGAACAGCTCGGCGCAGAAAAATACCAAATCAGACTCAGGTTTCACGATCGACAAACCTGCTTCGGCTATTGTATGCGTATATCACCGCCTCTCGGACCGCTCAAGGTGCATGCGAAGCTCAAATGTATCGACATTGAGTGCCTTCGGCTTGCAAAGCAATCCATCACCAGAGCATCTACCGAGTCAAATGGATCAGGTTAGGAAGGTACGGAGCCGGTCTCCATGTTCATTAACCATGCTTCCATGATTGACTCCCCTAATGACACTTTGAAGCGACTCAAGTCCTCTAAGACAGGCATCGATAAGGGAGAGTACAAAAAGGTATGTGGGGAGTACGACTTGGTTTTCTGATTCAGTCTCCTAATGGCGGGAGCCAGCTATGGGGGCGTACCCTTGCTGGCATGGACCAGCCCGTTTCATACTAAGAGAGAACAGTGGATATGGCAAGTATCTTGCATGATCATAGCCAGCGCTCGTGTTATGGTCCCTTTGCTCGTTGCTATCGCGTACCTGATAGCAACGACGATCTACAACGATCAGGCCGAAAAGATCACTTGGGGTTTGGTAATCACAACTGCGACAATCTTTTTCTTAGCGTACAGTTCGGCAAGAGTGTGCCTCGTGGTGGAATGCTTCGTTAATCTCAGTCATCTTCCTCCGGACGTGTACAAGGAGCCAGCGTAGAGCCGCTACATTCCACACTTTATCGCTGGGTAAGATAGAGAGACAGCAGAGCTATTTGTTTTTATTCACTAGATCTAATATTTCTTAATACAAGAGATAGATGTATTCTATATGTCGATAAGGCTTTACCTTCTATCGGAAACTTTAATAAGCTTATATGAGTATAGAACTAGTAAT
Source organism: Phoma sp. XZ068 (assembly GCA_004835665.1). Lineage (NCBI taxonomy): Eukaryota > Fungi > Ascomycota > Dothideomycetes > Pleosporales > Didymellaceae > Phoma > Phoma sp. XZ068. The sequence continues at coordinate 80,172 of RBKR01000030.1, read as the reverse complement.
TTTACATTTAGTGGAAATTGTCTAGTTGAGGAATAAAATCATCGAACAGATTTCTCATGATATCGTCCAGGTTGACGGTTTCGTTGAATGGGTACTGGCCTGGATGTAGTTCAGGGAACAAGCTGGCATCGAATTGGATACCGGGAGAGAAGTCCAAATTTGAAGGAAGGCCTGGTACACTGGAATCAAGGCCTGCGCCTGTCATACGCTGACTGGATTGGATATCACCAACAGAATTTGCCAATGTCAACGTATCATTCAGTTGCTCATCGCCCGATGTTTGTCTCACACCGCCCGTTTCGTTGGTTCGCTTGACCCAGGAGATTGTCGATTTGCCGAGATCATCTAAGATGTCGCGTGCACGTTTAGCGCCAGCCCAATGTTCGCCAGTGGCGCTGAGAATACTCAGGCTGATACCCATATCAGTCATGAGATCTTCCAGCCGTATCTTTTGCGTTATCTCTACTACGGCTCTTGTGCAGTAAAGGACGGTTATTGTACTCAGAATAACCCCATGTAAGGTGACCCAGTCATGCACGAGCAGATCATGTTTGTACAGGTCGTGGTAAACCCGGAGTGAACGACGTGCCGATGTGTAACAGGTTACCAGACACTGAGCAGTAGGGCTGGGAATAGCTGGACTTGGTCTTAGGAGGAGCATTTTGATCGAGTGATAGCGGAGTTCGCAGGTAGCCCTGATGTAATCGTTCTGCGGTTGCAGTTGCGGGATGCTTGCAGCCCAATCGTCGAGTTGCTGCAGTATGTTGCTCTGCCATGCTGACAAATCGCGAACTGGAGGGTAGGCATACGACGGTACGTCACGCACAATGCTGTTTGCCACGTATTTGATCTCCGAGTTGAGTTTTGCGAGCTTGAAAAGGTGGATAGAAAGTGCAATGCTGTCGTTCTGACTCCCGTCACGGTTCAAACCCGCACTCATGTCGCCATCATTCAGAATCTGTGGGACCTTGAAGAATTAGTACGCTCTCGGCTTGTAGATGAAATGAAAAACACACCCTTAACTCGCAAGCTTCATCACGCAAGCCGATCGGGCGACCCATCATGCTTGCAATAGTCCTATCGACAGTGTAGACTGTCCAGAATATGCGGGTACGCATTTCCTGTTCCACAAGGGAGATGCCCAGTGATGTTGTGACTTTTCTTTGGAGGCCTAAATCTAATACCGTAGCGAGACACTGGTAGTTTAGGCTCCATACGTTCAGTTGCATGTGCGGGCTGTGCATCGTAAAGATCAGCAGTAAAATCATACATTGTAAGCCTGGAAGTGACGATCCCACACCGATCCTATCGAGGTATTGCAAGGCGGAGAGACAATATGATTCTGCAGGAATGTAGCGTTTTGTTCTCCATGCTGTTATTGTTGCAGAAATGGCGATGACCATGTAAGCTTGGAATTGGAAAGAGGGATCCTCATTCTGTGGCCTTTGGTCTCTTTCACCGTTCTTACAGAGTTGGCTGAAAGCTGCACGGAAAGATGGTTCGTGTAATATTGGATATTGAGGTTGGACGGTTTCGAAGTACACATCGCATAAATGCATTGCAAGATCATGTCGAGGAAGTGGTAACGGTCCTTGGACAGCGCTAACAAGCTCGTTCATGGTCGACTGAGGTGGGGCATTGTGCGTGCGCAACCTGTCCTCCTGTTCCCCATTCCTCCGAGAATTTGCGAGCAGCAGGCGAGCAAGGAAGTAGCCACTAGAAGGTCCGATGTATTTCTGGTCGGCGTTGAAACCCACAGACACCAGTCCTATCTCATGCGCACGTTGATCTAGCTGCGCAGCTGGTTGTAGAGGGCCGGAGTCTGGAACGAAGCTATCCCGATGGTTCCGCTGCCCTGATGCGATATAGTCCATGGCAGTATCATCACCGTCGTCATTGAGGCCCTCGGAATCATCTGTGCAAGCGGCCGTTGTCAGATCAATGTCAGGCAGCCGTTCACGAATGATTGACTCCAACCACCTGACGCGCCTTTTCAGCTTACTGACCACTACTCGATCGGCCGTTCGATCGCGAGGGGCATTGCGCAGGCGTAAGCTGTCGCCGTCTACGCATTCCGCTGTCGCCTTTTTGCAATTACTGCATACTGGGTATTGCACATCACACTCAACCGCAACGATTCAGCCCAGTCCACCCAACCACGGGTATTGTAATAACTTACGCGGATCTTACGGCGCTGGCATCGCGCACATGCAAGGCGCAGATGCGGATTCCGGCGATACTCATTGGCGTTCATCGTGTGTTGATGCGCCTGTATGGAACGGCGGTGGGGCAGAAAAGTAGAAGACGGAGATGCTCCGTGATGACGCCAGGTCAACGCGGACTTTCCCCACCTAATGTTACTAACGCGCCCAGACTTCCTGACGTCTACGCGAGCTAACGATAACGCTAAGAATTGTCAAGAGCAACGTCAGAACTTATGGCACGATCTGAGGTGCGAGTGTAAAGAAACTTGGGCCAGGTGGCACGGAAAACGCGCTTACGTAGTACTGCGGCGAGCCTCGGCTCCTCTTGGTCGAAGAGCTTGGAGGTGATTGATTTGACTTCCATCCTTCGAGTTCACTGACAGTTTGGCACCTCTACCCCTACCTCGCTATCCCGCCATCGTCTAGTACCCATCCACCTTGCTACTTGAGGCCGCCGCTGTATCTACTTAATTTTCTTTTCATTTCTATATGATGGAAGCGCATTGAACCTGTGTTCCGTCGCCATTGAGCTTCCTTCGTCGCCAACACGCTCTCCCTTTTCCTGGAGCCCGCCCTGATTACGTTCAAGCCTACGGCCTCCCTACTGTGTCGTCCGCGATTGAATCCACCATGTCCGTACTTGTGCGAGCAGTAGGCCAGTCCGGTCGCCATTATGTTGTTGAGCGAATCCTCCAGGAAAAGCCCATGCCACTTGACCTTGGCCGCGTTTATCTTGCCACGTGAGTATGTACAACTCTTGAGCGATGAGAAAAGGCCCTAATCATTGGATTGTAGATCTGCGAATCAGAAGTACGTCTTGAAAAGCGTGCAGCCAAAGTCGTTCCAGTATTTCCAGCACATGTTCAACGATATCCGGACCTCTCCTTACTTTCACTACGTCCGTGTCTCCGACGACTCTATACCCGAAAAGTCCATGTTCGCATACAAATACCTTCAGGATCACCTCCTGAGTTTCGTTCAGAACGATATCCCGCTAATCGTGACAAAGCGAATACTGCGCGATGCCCTGCGTGGGATCGCCGCGATGCACGATAGGGGCATTGTACACAGTGACATTAAGGCAAATAATATCATGGTGGACTGGCATGAGAAGAGCGGCGCGGTAGTAGTCGAACAGGTACAAGTAGCTGATGTTGAGGATGCTGCCTATGTGCCCGATGGCTCTGTTATTGAGGGAAGGCAACTCGGAAACTGGATGTGGCGAAGTCCAGAGGCACATGCGTCCGGCCACGTACATAAACCATCAGACATTCTCATTTGGCGTTGTGGTGAGTCTCGCTCTATCCCGCCTTGATTCACAAGTTTACTGACCTGATAGTGTATCTACGCCCTCACCAAACGAGTAATTTTTGCAGTAGGTGACGAAGAACTCAACGAGGGAGAAGAAAAGTTAGCTATTGTTCTTGAGCGCCAAGTATCCTATTTCTATAACCCCGAAGCGTTCGAGGGTTTGCTCAAGCATCTTGGCGATAGTCCCTGGATTCAGATATTTACTGTAATAGCTGAGGGATTCAACGAAGCCGATCCTCGCTTACCATTCGCGCAGTGGTCAATTGTTGAGCCAGAAGCTAGGGATCTCATTGGACGAATGATGAATATGGACCCAAATCGACGACTGACAGCTCATGAGGCGTTGGCACACCCATGGTTCGCAGACGTTCTATGAAAGGCTTAGAAAGAATATCCCTAATACTCAAAATTCACATTGCAGCGCGTAGGTAACGATGTTTTGGACTCGCCCAGAATCCTTCTAATACTTTGTCGCCGTTGCAGAAACTCAAAAGTGCAAATTTATACCTATTGTTCCGATCAATAAGGTCTGTGATTGAAGGGCCGCCCTGGAGTGATTAGCAGTCAATCAAGCATATAAGTTTTAGCTCTAGCTCCCACAGGTACCCTAAAGCTGGTTTTGAGCTAAACTAATATAATATTTATAGATCTCTATACTCTAGTTTTATAGATTATCTAATATTATTTCAACACGTTTATTTAGTCTTATTTTAGATTGCCTATCTATAGTGCCTACCAGGAACCCGTAGCGCAAAGTAGTTACCCCGCATGCCGGCTAAGCCGCACGATACAGAAGTATTTTTCTTTGCTCTTCCCCATTTAAAGGCCACACTACTAGCTACTAGCCTTTTCGCTTCTTCTATGCCTTTGCGCCTCTTACACTAGTTACTAAAAGTACTTCATTGCCTAACGGGCATTCGACTTTTTAGACGAAAGCGAGTAGCTATTCTCCTAATTCCCTTTCCGTTCTCATCATGGCTCCACAAGAGGCATCCCTACTCAAGTCATATTTCGACGAGATAGCCGAGACTAATGGTGACAATGAATGTAGAGCTTGGTTGGATAAGCTTTTCGACAATAAGGCAAAGGTAGCGGATTGCGTTGCTCATCTCCTAGAAGGACGAGGACCCGGAACGTATGTTGGTTTCCTCAAGGGTTCCTTCAACTTCAGCTTCCGAATCCGGTTCAGGGAAGGTTTCCCGGACGCTCTTGTTCGGTTCCCTAAACCGGGACACACAGCTACAGCCTTAAGGGACGAAAAGGTCGAGAATGAGGTCCAGACTATAGAATACCTCCGCCAACACACCACTATTCCTCTCCCTACAGTGCATGACTGGTGTACGACAGCGAAGCCAACAGCAAAAACAGCAGCGAAGGACTTGCTCCAATTTGGACCATTCATCATTATGGATTTTGTTGAAGGAACGCTTCTATCAACTATCCTAAAGCAACCGGATCAGGAAGACGTGGTACTCAACCCAAACATCGACAAGACAATTTTGGATAAGATCTATCGTCAAATTGCGGATTATATGCTTCAATATTCTCAACTCCAGTTTGCTCGCATCGGAGCCATCTCGAAGGACCAGCACGCAGATTGGGTTATTAGAAGACCCCTAACGTATAACATGAACGAGTTAGCGACTGTGGCATTCTACCCTAGCGATCGATTTCCCACTGCGCCCATTAATCGCGCAAGCGACTACTTTCGGTCAGTCGCGAACGAGCATCTGGACCACCTTTGGACCCAGCGCAACCTTGCTGATAATGAACAAATTGCTCAGAAACGATTTATTGCTCGTTATCAGTTCGCAAAACTGATCCCAGAGTATTGTATCGATGATTCTGGTCCATTTATACCCTTCTGCGATGATTTGCGACCTTCGAACATGCTCGTCAACCCGGAAACTCTACAAATTACTGCTGTGCTCGATTTTGAGTTTACCAATTCTATGCCAGCCCAGTTCGCGTACGACCCACCTTGGTGGCTTTTATTATCTGGGCCGGAAACTTGGCTTGATCGCTGCGCTTTACAAGAATTTTTGGCTCTCTACGAGCCTAGAATGGAGCAATTCCTACGAACGTTGGAGCATGTAGAGGCAGAGTTATCAATTAGAAAACAATCTTGTGCGCCACCTCTTTCTGCCCGGATGCGTGAGTCGTGGCGGACCCGGCGTTTCTGGTTCAATTACGCAGCAAGGAAGAGCTTTGAGGTGGATTCCATCTATTGGGCTACACTACATGATGATAGCGCTACCGTGCTTGACGATCAGGCGCATGCAGAAATGGAGTCATTTACCCAGAAGAAGATGGAGCAACTAAAGGCATATAAAGAGGAGTGTTCTGCTCTTTTTTCTTAATGTAGCGAATGTTTGTAGTTCCCTTGTATAGTGGTAGGTTAATGCCACTTGTTTCTTCAACTATACAATATCGAAATGAGTGAGGTATATAACTTAACTAACGTAGTTGGCAAGCGGCTCGCGCACCTCGCCAACTCTACGCACCTGTTTAAACGTATAACTCAACAAACAAGTAGAGTAGAGAGTGTATATTTGAATAGTAGATTGAGTACTACCTGCTGTATCCCCGCAGTCTGTGTGGGCTATTCTTGAACCATAAGTTTGTTGCGCCGACGCAGTACTTTCCGTTGATCTTCATCCGCTTGAACAAACCAGAAGAGAGGGATCGTGGTAGATCCGTGATATTTGAGTATCGTCGTCCGGAATTGTGCCATCGTGGGACATCCAATAGTAATATTTAGGAAGATTATACTAAACTAGATTTGATGTGAAATTTAGGGTTTGTATCTTGCGGATCTTTCCGCCAAACTTAGATTCAGTTTAGGCTGCCTTGGGTTGCAGCCTGGCTTTCCGCGATCGGAACGCGAGGTGCCGCATTAATGGTAGGCTGCAACGACCGCTCTTTTTGTATTAATTTTATAGGTTATATAGCTTAGGAGAGGCATAGTATACAGTATAATGCTCTTAAAGAAACCGTTCTATAAATATATAAACAAGTATCTAATATAGCTATAATAAAAGCATAAATGAATGTGATAAGTAGTAAGAAGTCAACAGCTTTAGCGAAAGTGTAAGGAAAACCCGCAAGTAACAAGCAGAGAGAGAAAGAAACAACCTTCTAAGACCAAGGTTTAAGACATTAAAGCCGACAAGTAGAAGGTATTGACAACTCGGCCTCCAAAATGTTGATGCTGAAATACCGCCATAGTCTAGCTTAACAAACGGCTTTGCCATTTTGAAGTTGCCAAACCTCTCCCGAAACCGCATCGTCGTCTGGAACGGTGTTGTTGATATCCTTGAAGGCCTGGGGGACAGGGGCGCCTGCTTGCGGATTGTTTCCAGGCTGCAAGAGCTGGACGTTTGTGCTATTCGCTACGTCCACCGCGATTGTGACATCCGCTGGCAGGTTGAACTGGGAATACAAAGTGCAAGTACGATGGCCTTGTTGGATGCTCTGAGGCGTGGAGAACTTCCAAACATACGCCGCGCAGGTCGTGGGTCGCTTAAGACACTCGTTGATGCAGTCGCATGCTGAATCGACTTGCGGGAAGGTCAGGTCAACCTCGGTGACAACGCCAGTGACGTCGAACCCGCGCACGTCTATAGGTATTTCGCGTCAGTAATGCAAATTGGAGTGGCATGCTTCCGTCGGGAGTTGCAGAGAACATAGACATAGCCTCCCGAGTGCTTAGGAAAGAAGTATGACTTACATCGAATACAACCACGTTCAGCAACGTTAAGGTTAGGGCAGATGCGTTTCTGTGAATCATCGCCATCGTTATCACCGCCGTTGTTATCACGTCGAGACACTACGGGACCAGCGATAGCGCTAGCGATGAGCGCTGAGGTGTAAACCAGGGTGAGGGCGTGCATTTTGATAGCTTGTAATGAAGAGTGTATGTGATGGAAATGAGTTTGTAGCAAAGAGATTGATAAGAACTAGGAATGGCTGAAAACTTGTTCGGGAGGTAATCGTGTAAGAGTTTGAGTAGTTGATGGTTGATAGTGAAGATGATGATAGTCTCAAGCGGTTGCGAGAGTGATTTATACATCTTCGTTTTCCAAGTCGTCGCAAGAGCCTTCCCAATCTATCCATCTCCCATGCCTTTACTCATCAAACTCCTATCTTTGGCATATTTGGAGGGTTCCATACTACCCACAGCCGTCACCACCATCATCAGGGTCCTATAGTTACTCGCGCCGTTTTAGAGGAGAGTAGTCGTACGGTTGCATAGACTTCGGATGTTTGAAGTTGAAGCGATACCAGAGTACAACGTCAACACGACCCTGCACATGCAACTTTACTAAAATAGGAAAGTTTAACAGACGGAGCTTATTGCGCCTTACCAAGGATCGTCAAGCTTGTGAAAAGCTTAGCTGGGCTTATCAGGTCCTGCCTGAGCAACAGTAATCAATTCTACTTTTAGGAACTAGCGATCAGCCCACACAATGGCTCATTCTTCGCTGGATAATACTCTCCGAGAGGAGATATCCTTACCAAGTTCGTCATAGAAATGACGGTGTTGGTGGTCTGTGCATCTACCCAGCCAGTGCCGAGGAGTCGCTAATGGTCGCGTCCCAATCCAATGAGGTGGTGACGCTAAAGGATCGTTCGGGCTGCTTAACTGGTGATTACAAGCGAAGTTCGCGTCCGAAGCCGAAGGCTCATTGGACCGACACACACACGCTAATAGGAGATGAACGCTAAATCCTCCAGGCGAAATACTATGTTACATTCAGACATGTTAGCAGCGCCTCTGTCGTAATCTCGTTATTCAGTACTCAATCTGGGTTAACGAAGAGGTTGCTCTGTTTGACACGCAGATCCTTTCAAGTATAGAAATTAAATACTCGCTGCTCTGCTTATCGAGTTTGTGTAATCTGGGTTGAAAGCCGTGTATATACCTTCTTGACCTCATCAGGAATGTCAATATAGATGATAGTGCCGTTACCTCTTGGACTGCGACCGTTCTTGTCGTCTCTTAGTCGTGGGATCTCGCCCATTACAAGCGATAAGAGGTGGTCCATTTTCCACATATGTGCCTCGTTGACTGGTGGTATGTTGTATGCCAGTTGCCCATTCACGCCGCGCTTGACGCGGGGAACAAAAATCGGACAACCGAGGATTCTTGGCGGATTGACCATGGTTGAGTAGACGCGATCGATGCATGCGACTGTCCGGTGGACCATTGTTAAGTTCTGCACGACCACAATAGAGCACAGCGCGGCGATGCCACTTGCTTTTAGCAGCTTGCGCGCTTCTATAACGCTAGTAGCACATATTATAGAGTGATCCTCCACGAGCATTCGAGGTGCTGCTCTGGGATTAACTTGGTTTACAAAGAACGTTTTCTAGATAGCATAGAGAACTTGCGCTTTAGGTAGCCCGCAGATATCGACCGCTATTTTTTCGAACATCAGGTGAAGAGCGACGTCGTTGTATACGAACTCAGTGGAATGACCAATGCCGCCGCAAAGCACAACGGTCTTTGTCAAGCTAGGTTGTCGCACCAAGGTCTCGACGACGGCTTGGACACTGTACAGAACAGAGCAGACGCACAGCACGAGGCAATCAACCTGTTCGATAGAGGCGAGAGAGGTAATATCTAGTCTAGACAGATATTGCGATAGGATATTAACGTCTGCAGAAACATCCATCAAACGATAGCAACGATAGCAACGATAGCAACGATAACAACGATAGCAACGATAGCAACGATAGCAACAATAGCAACAATAGAGGCGATGGGGAGATGCATAGTAAATGAGGCTCGACCCTTTTGTAGTTAAAATGCTCAAGTCGGCCGCCCGGCTTGAACACCTATCGGCCCAGCTCGCCCTTTGCAACAAACCCGGTTCCCCGTCGTATTAGATAGCGAAAATAATGCCAAATCCAGGCACGAGGCTAGCCTAGCCTGTCACTGATTGCTGTTGCACGGCTTTCTCGCCTCTCAAGCCAAGTAAAAATGTGCGCTTGGGAGCGGGCCAAGGTCCCCGCCGGGTGTCAAACGCAGCGCCAACGCAAACATGACGCCTGCAATCCGTAAACAGGGATAATGCGTCAAGATCTGGATCTGGACCAATGTTTGAGAGCCTGATCGCGAGCTTTTTAAATCTGAACAGCCACGACGCACCAATGCACACCAGCGTAAATGAAGGGAACAGTTGAGAGATCTCACTTGTAGATACTACCAAGACGTGTGGTTTTCCACGAGCCGATTACCTCCTCAGGTTATCTCGCTTCCGTTTCGCTGCGTTCTACACACCCTGGCCATCCTGCTGTGCGCTCAGTCCGTCTGCTGTGGTTTCCTATCCAGTGGTCGATGGTGATTGAGAGTGCTGCGACTGTTCAGAAGCCCGTGCATGTCACGGGGACACTGCGAACTGGCATGGATGTTTGAGAGTTCGGCTTCTAGAGGCTTCGCTAGGATAGTACTTGAAGACTTTGTGTTGTTCACAGGAAACATCCTCAGGCATGCGAACCATACGGGACGATGAGTGGGCAGAATTGCTGCATACAGGTCACTACAATTCGACCTTCGCCTGGAAGAATCAAGAGCGTGCAGAAACACCTCTGCTTTATTGGCGGTCCTCGCTCCCGCCTGCGCGTTCTTATCGTGCTGGAAGTGCCGAAATAAACACGGCAATCTAATCCTGTCACGCTCAAAGTAGATACTAAAACTCAGAACCACTAAAATCCTAATACAGGATCCAACCATAGGACGTCTACAGGCAACCCCGCTAAGAAGAGATAACCTATCTACTTGCTAGAATTGCTATTATAATATAGTGTTAACCGTGCACGTAGCTCTAATATAGCCGCCTCTACTAATTGCAGTTTGTATTACTAGATATAGGAGTCCTATAAAGTAGGCTACTTAGCTGTTTTATACTTTACTCTAGATACTATAATATCCTTAGTATTAAATCTACTACTAGCTACTAATTTATAATTCTCTCTAAAGTAGTAGACTTAGCTAACTAAAAGGTATTAGGGCTTCTACTACCTATATAGTATAAAATTTCTAAATATTCTATATACTCTAATTACTAAAGTATTTAAGAACTATAGTATATAATTCTTCTACTATATAGTATTATAATATTAGAAAAAAGAGTAATATACCTAATAGGCAAGCTACTTACTAAGTAAGCTACTTACTTTTACTAAGCCTTTACTAAACTACCCTTCTTATACTAATATCTCTCTAATAATACTAGTTAGATATATTAAAAAAATATTAGGTATAGCTTATACTCTAGGCTCTTAAAATAAATATAATACTCTTTTAATAATATACTATAGCTATTTATAAAGTCCTTTAAAAAACACTAAGTAATTAATATACTAGATAACCTTTATAAGCTAATACTATAGCTAATATATAGAAGCTAGATAATAATAAAAAGAAAGTAATTATTAAATATATTCTTAAGCTAGATATATAAGGATTTTCCTTTTAGCTTTTAGATATAGCTACTATAGCTAATTCTTTATATACTAAGTATAATCTAGGCTCTATTAGTATAAACTAGCCTAGTATATTTATTAAATAATACCTAGAGCTTAAAGTTAAGTTTAATTATAAAAATAACTATAAAAGAGCCTTTTATAAGAATTCTAAGGTTTTATAAAGCTAGTTTAGCCTAGTAGCTAATATTAAAGCTAAGTATAGTATCTAGAATAAAGATATCTATAACTTTAATAAGATAGGCTTTATAATAGGCTAGAGTTTCTAAAAAGTAGTTATTATAGCTTTAGAATAATAAAGTTAGCTAAAGGTAGTCTAGCTAGGTAACTAGAAGTAGGCTATAGCTATAGTAAGTATTAATACTAAAGAATAAGCTATTCTAGCCTTTATTATCTTTAAGGCTTACTACTACCTCTTTATCTAGTATAAAGAAGAGAATCTACCTTATAACTAAGTTATTAGAGTTTCTAATAATAGCTAGACTACTAACAAGCTTAGTCTAGACTAGATAGAGCACTTTAATAAGTATATAAAGTAGTATACTATTAGTAGCTACTATTTACTTATTATTAATAGTTATAAGAGCTATAACTCTTTTAAATTCTAGTAATACTATAAGGATAATAAGATAATTACTCTCTATTTACCTCTTTACTTATTATACCTTATATAGCCCCTTAATATAAGTTATTTTACTACTTTAAAGAAGATATAACGTACCTCACGGGCGAGCCGGTCACCCGAGCGAGCCGGTCACTTTTGCCAAGACCACACCAAACTTCACTCTACCTGCAATGTCTCAACGCAGTAACGCAACAAGGCCCTTAAACGAAGCAGATATACAGCTTGCCCTCCAGGCTATTAAACAAGACGCGACACTGTCTCAGCGACGCGCTGCAGCTATCTACAAAGTCTCTCAAAGCACGCTTAGTGATCGACTTGCTGGAACCTCCCCACGACGCGATTGCAAGCCCAACTCAATGAAGCTGAAAAGCACTGAAGAGGAGGTGATTGTCCAGCATGTATTAAAGCTGGACGCGCGAGGATACTCGCCCCGGCTTGCTGATGTGGAGGATATGGCTAATTCTCTCCTTGCTGAGCGCCACCAGCCCCCTGTTGGCAAGAACTGGGCTAGCACCTTTGTTAAGCGTCGGCCAGAGCTGAAAGTCAAGTTCAATCGGAAGTACGACTACAAGCGAGCCCTCTGTGAGGATCCCGGGGTGATTCAGGGCTGGTTCCGCCTTGTAGAGAATACCAAAGCTAAGTATGGTATTCTGGATGACGACACCTACAACTTCGATGAGTCTGGGTTTATGATGGGCGTTATATCCACAGGAGCTGTTGTCACAGGCTCTGAGCGTCGAGGAAGGCCAAAGACAGTGCAGCAGGGCGACCGAGAGTGGACTAGTATCATCCAGGGCATCAATGCAAAGGGGTGGGCCATCCCACCCTTTATCATCTTCTCTGGCAAGCACCACCTCTCTGCCTGGTACAAAGAGCCTAGTATACCTAACAACTGGGTTCTTAATGTCTCTAACAACGGCTGGACAAACAATGAGCTTGGAGTTAAGTGGTTAAAGCACTTTGATGAGCACACCAAGGCGCGCACTGTTGGCAGCTATCGGCTGCTTGTTCTGGACGGCCATGAGAGCCACAACTCGGTTGATTTCCACCAGTACTGTGAGGAACACAAGATTATCACTCTGTGTATGCCTCCACACTCGTCGCACCTGCTGCAGCCGCTTGATGTGGGATGTTTTGCCTCTCTGAAGAAGGCATATGGCCGCCAAGCTGAGCAGCTAATGCGGAGCAAGATTACTCGCATCACTAAACTTGAGTTCTTGCCGTGCTTTAAAGCAGCTTTTGACGCCTCAATCACTAAGAGCAACATACAGGGAGGATTCAGAGGTGCTGGCCTGGTCCCACTTGACCCAGAGGCTGTGATATCAAAGCTCGAAGTGCGGTTGTGTACTCCACCACTACCTACTGTGGATGAGAGTACGTGGGAGTCTAGAACACCAAGCAACACCCTAGAATTTGGGTCACAATCGAAGCTGATTCGAGAAAGGATTCAGAGACACGCTGACAGCTCGCCAACTTCAATGGTTAATGCCCTTAATCAGCTCACCAAAGGCGCAGAGATGATAGCGCATTCACTAGTTTTGGTGCGCAACCAAGTTGCAGACCTTGAAGCAGCTAATGAGGCCGCTACACGCCGTAAATCACACAAAAGAAAGCGAATCCAGCGTGAAGGGACACTAACGTTTAGTGAAGGATTGCGGCTAACTACTCTAAAGGAGTTTAACGCTCGCAGCGATGGAAAGAAGGCAAAGAAGAGAGCGCGTGTTGAACCTGGCACTCAGCCTTTAAGACGCTGTGGCACGTGTGGTGAGGCAGGGCACAACGCGCGAACATGCAATAATGATGCGCAAAGTACTGTAGATTAGTTTAATACACTTTAGCCTACAGTACATTCTAGTTGTACACTGTAGTGTTGCAAAGTAGTTGCAGTGTTGGTGTGGTCTTGGCAAAAGTGACCGGCTCGCTCGGGTGACCGGCTCGCCCGTGAGGTACGTTATACTCTATTACTACTACTACTTATTAATAATAAGCTCTAGTAGTTATAAACTCTAAGTAATACTTTAGAACTTAGGTAATAATTAATATTTATAAAGATAAGAATTTAAAGATATATAAATAGCTTACTTATTTCTATAGTTAAAGTATTTAAAAAGGTATTAAAAAAGGTAGTAATAATTATATATAAGCTAGTATTAGTATAATAGAAGATTACTAAGCTTTAAGTAGTAAATAAAGTAGCTATATAATAAAAATTATATAAAAGAAAGTAAGTTAAGATAGAAGAGTTTCTACTAGTTATAAAATATTAGCAATTAATAGCTTTAAAGAAGTTTAGGGTATATAGTAATAGTAAGAAGGTAAAGAAGTAAGTATATACTAAAGTAAGTAAGCTATTCTAAAGATACTATAGATAGTATAATTAAACTAGGTATAATATAAAAATATATAAGATTAACATAGAATTTTATCTAATCTAGGTAAAGAAATAGTAGAAGAGCTAAGTAATATCTTATTAAATATTATATATTCTATATATAAGAAACTAGGAGAGATATAGTTTAGATCTAAATATAATTTAGTTAAAGTTGCCTTAAAAAACAGAAGCAATAGAAGATTAGACATTAATGTTTGCTAGGATTTAAGAGGAGCTAAACGTTAACACTTTTAATTCCCAAGCCAAACAACTTTGTAGTCTCTATCTCAAGCCTTCTTCTACTACCTTGCAACACAGCTTTACCTCTCTCTGTCCGCTCAGCACTATGTCACTGTCCTACTCGCGAAGACGCTTTTCTTGCCGGGTGGAAATTTGCACTTGCAGCGATTGGCTACGCATTCCAGGCTCTGCATACTGAGAGCCTTCCATAGCTCTCAGATCTAGCAGCAACGCAGTTCTGAGGAACGTCTGCGCGTAGATAGATTAGTTGCTAGGCTTGCTTGCTAAGTGGGTGAATCGAACGCCACTTACATGCCCCACGCTGTTGTTCGGCTAATCGAGCAAATGTGCACGGCGGTGAGCGTTTTCTGTTGTAGCATGTTGGGTAACGGACCGCCCCCATTCTCTGCCTCGCGGGTGGCCTTATCTGATCTCTGCACTCAAAACCGTGGCTGCAGATGGCTTTGCAGCCATGTAATCAGCTCACTAGGCGGTCACACAGCGAAATTCCTCATATGGCTTCAGCAGACGACCCTTCGATACATACAACCTTGCGAGGGTTACACCCTTATGTGTTGGCCATGCCCCCAACATGTAGAAGTCAGCCAGTAGCCCATCTTTACTTTGTTAAGTCACAACACTTCGCCGAACTCTCTTCTCCTGCGCAGATAGGTCGTGGGATTGCAAAGCTGGAATGTCTTCGCAACACGGTGTTTCGTACATTGAGAGCCCGAAGTAGATTGTTACAAGAAACACAGAGTTAATGCAAAGCCCGCTAGATACTGAGGAACGACCAGTGCGATGGCACACCTCCACTCGTGCTCTATTGTCCATGCTGGCTCTGTTTGCCTCTCGTATGCTTGTGTCAGTGGATTATCATCTCCTGTACTCCCGCCTTGACGGCTCTGTGGTGCTTAGCCCGGACGAAGGATCGCAATACCTTACACAAATTTGGATCATCTGTTATGGCACAGCTTATGCCTTACAAAAGCTCTGCTTGCGAGTGCAGTTGTTGTAGCCTATACTCCGCACATGTGGATCAACTTCCCAGCGCGAGCTAACACTGTTTCCACCATCAACGCAATTTTGGTGGCCACATACGACATCCTCAGTTTTGTGAGTCTGAACATGCTACTAAAAGCGCAGATACTAGCATTGATGGCGCTTTTGACTTGGTAACTACGCGAGTTGTACTGGTATTGACTCCACTGACTGCACCAGGTTCCCTCCACTTGCAGCTTTGATCACACCATGAACACTGACCTTTATCCCATCAACACGAGACAGAATGACCACGATGCATGTGCAGACTCTCAGTTTCAACGACTCGTCCCTGTATACCTTCTCCGGACTTGGCGACGGCACCTCTCCCTTGATAACACGTCTCACATTCGCTGTGAACAGCTCTCACGCGTCGTTCATTGGGTCCTGCGACGCGGTCTTGCGCTGTTTACGCGGTCTTGCGCTGTTTACGCGGTCTACAAGGCTGTGTGCTGCCATCGCTGTCGACGTCGCTATGTTCAACACTACCCTTGTCGGTAGATGACACCTCACTCTGGCTGTCGGATATCTCGACCTGCTGCTGTTACTGCGATGCTCGCTCTTGTTGAAATCTTGAAATCCGGGCTTCCTCGTCGGCAATGATCCGTAGATAGCAGCCGGTGCTTGTGATTCATTTTCCCCGTGATTGCAAAGGTACGTGTGCTCCCAAAATGGGGTGGGGGACATAATGAGGTATGGAAATGAGGAAATGGGCGGGTGCGGGGGAATTTGCGAGGAAAAGGGTAGTTGAGCACGGGTGATCACGGGGTGATCAGGTGCTTAGTTGGAGCTCTTAAGTTTCAGGTTTTTTGCTTTTTTGTTTCAGAGTTTTTGGGGGTGTTTTCTCTCTCGCGACACGTCCTGAGAGCCTCCCGTCTCTTCGTTCCTCAAGGCATAGTTTTCCTGCATGATCGAGGTGTTGAACCGGGACTCTGCGGTTCTTTCGGAGAAGGGGCTACTATTCAGATAAGCGTACCCGAGGGTACTACAATCTGTGGAGACAAATATACATCGCTAATTTAACAATTTAGACTCAGTTTACTTGTCAACCTTGATGATTGAGAAGCAAGAGATACTTTAGGCGAAAACTCGGAGTCGAGCCGGAAACAAATTGCTCTTAATGAGCTTAATCTTGGCCACTTTCTCCATACTGAAATTCGGACTCCCAATACCTTTTCTATTCCCTCTGAATGCACCAGCACGCTATCAGGAGATCGGATTACCACGAGCGCATGCCAGTAGTCTGGAGGTGTGCCCATTGAGATTGCGTCCCTCGTCTCTGTAATGCGCCGGATTAAGACTGTACTGACTGGCGAACAGGTGTCCGATCCATGTGCGCTCAAAGTTGACGAAAATATTCGAATATCCGCTGTCGGGCAGCCTCTGGGGGCTGAGAACACCAAGCTTTGCAACAAAGTCCTTGTCGTTGGCAAAGTGCTCGGTGCGACTAAAGTAGTCGCTCAAATTGTTGTCTGCCGGTTGCGCAAAGATGAGATCCTCAGAGCTCGAATGTATCTTCCAGTCCACGCTCGGATTGCCGAAGGTAAAGACATACATCTTGTTGAGCATCGTCTCCCGAATCTGGTGATATCTTTGCTTGTCGGTGGCGGATGGAGGGTCCGGCAGAAGCGATGTTCGCCCGACCAGCAGATCCTCCAGCGCCAGACGTAGCAGGAGGCAGCCTTGAGAATGCGCAATGACGACGACTTTGCCACCTTTTTTTTGTGCCTCCTCCAGAGCAGTTTCCAGCTGCGTTTTCAGCTCCAGCTGAGCCTCTCGGCTGCTTGGCGTACGTAGGATCAGACTCCGCTGGCTAGCTGATCGTGCGGCACCCTCGCTGCTCCGCTCGCCTGCGCACTCGACCAGGTCCCAGAGGATGCCGTCGCTGCGATTGTGAACGCCGGTAACCACTCGGGAATATTCTTGAGCCAGTTTCCCGCAAGCGAGACGCAACCAGTAAAATTCAGTGGCGATGCCGTTGACGAAGATCCAGCTTTCGTTGAGCTTTTTGAGATCATTTGGAGGTGGGGCTTCTGAAATTGTGCGTGGAGTACCGTCGTCGCTCAACAGACTCGTATTGGTAGTGATTTCGATGTTCTTAATGCTTACGTTGCGAGTCATTTCTCTCAGGATGAAGATGATGGATCGCGAGAGCCTTTGCACCTGGCTGATGACGCTATGCCGGTTCATGCGTTTGGTGAGATCCATTTCGTTGTGAGCTCCATGTTCTTCTCCAGGAAGGGCGTATCCAGTGGTCGAGTTAGCCAAGGCGTACTGCTTTGCCGGCTCAAGCAGCCCAACCAGAAACTTTGCCAATTCCACCCCATCTTTCCATATGAAACTGAGCGTTGGCTTGTTGATTTCGTTGCCAACGACGGCATTTTTAATGACGGGGAGACCGCCGATGGTGTTAAGTGTCGCATTGATGATTGCTATTGTGAGATTCTTGACTGTAGCCAGCATCAAGTCTTCCGATATGCTGGTTATAGTGCGGTTTGTTGCTCTTAGAACTCCCTCAATAAGATTTTTTAGGTGATTCTCATCAGCCCCGTTGACCGTATCTGTAGCGATGTCGATGATGCCATTTTTGTCTCCGAGCGTGTTAAGCAATACGCCCCCTGTCTTGGTAATCGGCACCTTGATCCAGTTGAAAATCTCCATTTTTGACGGCTGTACAATCGGCTAATTTAAACTAGATGCGAGTCCACCCTTGCAAATTTCTTCCTTTGGGATGCAATCAAGAAAAGCCGGCCTTAACTTCTGACGTTCCGGTCAGCTTATATATACGTACTGCAGATATACTGCACCTTTAACCGTGCCATGCCTTGCTGAGTGACCCAGCTGAGCGGCCGAAGCATCGTGCAACGGTTGCGATCACGATCGGTTTCCGGTTTCAGCATTCCCTTTGTGCTCAGCGCACAGCCCACATGACAAAGCGCTACCGAGTCTAACTAAGTCCGTGTGCGTGCTGCCCACCTCCGCGTGCTGCCTACCTCCGTGTGCTTCCTTACTTTATACACTACCTAACAGCTTATCTAGGAGGATATCTAGAACGTTTAGTTTAACCAATACCTTTTACTAGCTACTACTAATACTAGTAGTAGATTCTTTAGGTATAGTAGTATTCTATAAGCTATTCTAGCTAGGCTTAGTATAATATACCTTATAGGCAAGTAACTAGCCTAGGTAAGTAACTAGATTTTACTAAGCCTCTACTAAACTTTATATAACTTATAATATCTTAATATAGAAAGGCTTAAAATATCTTAAAGAAATTAGATATATAGCTTACTATTTAGGCTCTTAAATAGATATAACTTTTACTATACTATATACTATAATAATCTATAAGATATTAGAGAGAATACTAAAATAATAATATACTAGAATACTCTTATAATATAATTATAAAGTTAACTTAATAAAGCTAATAAGTATTAAAGAGCTAGTAATTATCTAGTATATATTAAACTTAGATAAGTAAGAATATCTATCTTAGCTTACTAATATAAAGAATATAGCTAACTTTCTACTTATAAAGTATAACTAACTACTTATTAGTAAAAACTAAGCTAGTATATTTATAAAGTATTACTCTAAGCTTATAGTTAAGTTTAATTTAAAGTATTATAGTAGAGTAAAGTATAGTCTTATATATATATTAAGGTTATATTCTAAGTAAAGCTTATAAATACTTCTAGAGTTAGTTCTCTAGAATAAATAAATATATAGTAGATTATAAAGAGTATAAATACTTAGTAAAATACTATAGTAACTATAGGTAATAATAAGTAGTATAGAGTAGACTATCTATCTTAAGAGTTAGGTTATAATAAAGAGTATAAATAGTTAATCTATCTATCTTAATATATAAGTAAAGATTCTAATAATAAAGTATATTAATTAAGTTAACTATAAACTATAAAAGTTATATATCTATATACTATATACTAAAAAAATAAAGATATATATTATACTAGAGTATAAGGTAGCTACTATAGTAGGTACTAGAAGTGCTTAGTAACTAGCTTAAATTAGTAGTCTAGTTAGTATTAGATTAGTAGTTCTTAAGCAATAGAAAGACAGATAATATATAATATAAATTAATATTATAATAACTATTATTTACTACTATCTTGCTATAATAAATCCTTAACTATTCTAACTCTTCTATTTTACTTAGTGCTGCTAGGTTTAACAAGTAACTATACTAGGTATACTTCTCTATTACTAGCACAAAATAGTAACCTAACTAGAAGGTTATAGTATAACTTAGCAGTATTAGTATTATTAGTATTTAGCTATTAGATTGCTATAGAATATTATATAAGCTTAAAGTATTAAAATTATTAGTATTATTAGTATTTAGCTATTAGATTACTATAGAATATTATACAAGCTTAAAGTATTAGAATTATTAGTATTATTAGTATTTAGCTATTAGATTGCTATAGAATATTATATAAGCTTAAAGTATTAGAATTATTAGTATTATTAGTATCTAGCTATTAGATTACTATAGAATATTATATAAGTTTAAAGGGAGAGCTAGTTAACCCTAAGAAACTAATAATATACTAGCTTCCTAATAACTAGAATATTACCCCTTATAAATAAACTTTATTAGATATAAGATTATTACTCTAGTAAGAAGTTTTATTAATATCTAAGGGATCTAGATCTAGAGGAGCTAACTGCCTAGAAGAGATAAGAAAAGAAGTAGTAAGAAAGACTATAGATATAATAAAAGAAACTAATATTAATAAAAATACTACTAAAAAGCTAAAAAGAAAGAATAAGAAATAATATCTAAATTTAAACCTAACTATAGCCCTCTTCTAAGTACTTCTACTAAAGACTTAAGGCTAGATAGTTTATTAGCTGCCTTAATAGCTTACTAAGTCCTTATACCTATAAAAAGATATACTATTTATTTAGTATTTAATAGAAAGAAAGTAATAGAGTTCTTAGATAATTATAATTAAATAACTAAAAATAGGGGTTTAAATAAGACCTAGAAGGTCTAGCTTCTTCTAGACTATTATAAGGAGTATTACAGGCACTTTATTAAATACTTAAAACTATATATTAAGACTAATTAGCCTACCTTCTAAGATACTATAAAAGAATACTAGAAGGATTAGAATACCTTCTAGAGAATAAGTAGCTAAGCCTTCCTAGAAGTATATATAAAAAGCACTAATTAATTATTTCTAGGCCTCTTTAATTACTATACTAACTTTATAGTATATAGTAATACTTATAAGAGGGGTAATTAGATTCTCCTAATAAAAGAAGGATACTTCTTCTTCTTTAGTCTCTCTAGAGAAGACTAGAACCTTATTTTATTTAATATACTAGAGGGTTTAGAAATAAAGGACTAGTCTACCTTTTAACTTAAAGCTATATATAAGTTTATAAAAAAGGTATATAAGCAATACTAAGGCCTATATAATTTCTCTACTAGAAGAGATAAGATATAAGTAGTAAAGATATACTAATTAATTAGAAGAGTAAACTATACTAGTAATTTATAAAGACTAGTCTAATAGGCTTAGAAATAACTTATAATAAAGCTAGATACTCTAGCTTAATCCCTCCTTACTAGAGTAGATAAAGAAGTAGAGGAGCTTATCTAAGCTATAGAAGATTAGAAACTATCTTTAGCTAAAGTTACTACTATTATAGGTATAAATAAAAAGGTAAGGAATATCCTAAAAAATCTAATAAATTATACCTACTTTATATTTTAGGCTACTAAGGCTAGAGGCTAAACCTAATAGAATAATAGTTTATATATTACTACTGCTCTACCTAATATTAACCTTTTAAAGAGAATAATAATAATCTAAGGTAGAAAGTATAATAATACTTATAATATATATAGAGAACTAAACTACTATATAAGAGATTATAAGCTATACTAAGCCCTTATAAGAATAGAGTAGTATAGCTACTACTTTAACTAGGATTCTAGAGTTTAAACTTTCTTTTTTAGTTCTATATACTACTAGATTACTCTAGTCTCTAGCATTACTCTATAGACTTATTAACTTAACTAGTTAAAGTAAAAGATTTAGAATTACTTTAATATCTCTTAGAATATACTAGACTAGCTAGCCTTGTTTATAAAACTAGACCTCTTTAAAGGGATAGACTCTTGCCTAAAAAGAATGTTTTATAGGAATAATAACTTTTATAAGCTAATTTCTAGCTAGTAACTAACTAATAGTATAAGTACTCTAACTTATAATTAAAATATATAAACTAGTATAGTATTAGCTGTTAGCCCTTTTAAGATTATAGATAAGGGAGATACTAAAGTTATAAGCTTAGATTATATTAATAGCTAGTATATTATTCTAGGGGCATATAGTAAAGATAAAGACCTAGACTAGGTTAATACTATAATAAGGTTCTAAAAGTCTTAAACCTAACTAATAGACTAGGTTCTAGAAAAGGCTTAGAATACCTTAGTCTATAAGGCTAAGTCTATAGTAGACCTTTCTATAAGCTAGCTAGTAGTAAAATATACTTATTAAGAAACTTATAAAAAAAGTATTTAAAATAAGAGGTCTAGTTAGGACTGCTTAGTTATAATAGAAGATAAGAATAATAAGTTAAGTATACTTCCTTTTATAAGTTAGCTATATAACTAGCCCTTTACTATAGTAAAGCTACTAGTAACTAAGGAGGCTTCTATAGGAAATAGGGTAGACTTATAAAGAAAAAAGTTAAAATATATATCTCTTTCTAATAGTAACCTTACTACTCTACTTTACTTAAATATAAATAAACTACTAGTAGTAATCCTTCTCTAGAAGGTTAGAGGTATTACTATTAGTAACTTAGTATTATAAAAGAATATAAGTTTACTATTATAGGCTATAATAAAAGAAATATTAGTATAACTATTAGTAAATATTAATATAAATATTACTCTAGACCTCCTAGAAGGCTTTAACTAATTAGTAGTTACTAGGTCTTACCTAGCAACTTTTAATTAGCTAAAGATATATAGAGTAGCTACTAGTATAGATTCTTATCTCTAGAAGGCCTAGACTTATAACTAACTTAATAAATACTACTTACTTTTATCTAAGATAGTAAGGTTATAATATTTAGTAAAGAATTCTAGTAATATATAGGAGGACTAGAATCTAAGTAATAATATAGCTAAACTAAATAAGGTAGTTAGGTAGAAAATAGTTATATACTAAAACTTACTATTATACTAGGCCTATATTAAGGACTATAAAGTTAGTTACCTTATTAATACTAAGGCCTAGATAAACCTCTTTTAATTTAGTACCTGCTAAGCCTTAAGCCTTACTTATAAAGAGATAGATTAAGACTTAGACAAGGGTATAGTAATAGTAAATAGTAGTATTAATCTATTTATTAGAACTATATAGAATATTTCTATTAAAGTAGAAGAAGTAGTAATAATAACCTATTTCTAAATTATATAAAACTTAATAAGATCTATTATCCTTAGAATACTCTAGTACTTAGCTGCCTAGCTAGCTATCTAGTATAATATATTTAGATAAGCTTTATATAGGATCCTCTCTAATAATAGGAGAAGAAATACTTTTTTTATTACTTCTAACCTTATACTCTACTACCCTAATAATACTAAGAGTAAATAGAGAAAAGACTAAAGAGTCCTTATATTAAGAGTAAGGACTTAGCTAAAAATAAAACTCTATACTAGTTAATATACTTAGTAGCTATAGTTAGTTATAAGTTACTTTATATAAACTCTAGCGCTAGCCCTAAGGAAGCTAGACCTAACCTATTCTCCTATATAGATTAGTTATTATTAAAATAGATTTCTAAGGGTAAGGATCTAAACTAAACTTATATAGATAAAGAATATCTATAGCTTATATTAGAGACTATAAGGCCCTTCTTATACCTAATAAGACTCTAAGTAACTAATAAGGGCTTCTAATCTATAAGCTTAGAGGTTTATATATTATATAAACAAGTAGAGATAAAGGTTTACTTAGTTAATAAGCCTAGAGAAGTAATACTAATAAGGCTAGGAAGAGAAGATTAGAAATAGATAGCTATTAAGAAGTAACTACTTATTTAGAGTCTCTAACTACTAGATATTAGTCTATTTAACTATATATTTAAAGTAAGGTATACCCCTTTTTCTTAAGGTATATATCTTAACCTAGAAAGGCTAGCTGCCTAGAAGTTTAGGGACATACTACGTCTAAAAAAAAGAGATATATTTAAAAAGATAATTCTAAACTATAAAGCTACTATTACTTTTACCTTTTAGAAATCTAGAAGAATATAAGAAGATATAATACTACTATACTAAGTTTAAACTATCCTATATAAGGTATAGTAAGTCTAAACATTCTCTATAGCTAAAAGCTAAGAAGAGGAGCTTATTAAGATACTTTTAGAATATATTAACTAAGGAGTGTTAGAAAGGTATAATAGTTAGTATTAAAATTCTTAGCACCTAGTTACTAAGAAAGATAAAGAGCTATAGTTTATAAACAATACTTAGTATATAAACAAAGTAACTCTATAGGATGCTAGTACTCTACTAACTATAGATAAATTTTCTAAGTAATTTACTAGATATAAGATTATATTACTTATAGACTTCTTCTCTAGATATAATTAAATTACCTTATATAAGGATAGCTAAGATATAATAGTAGTTATAATACCTATTAGTCTACTATACTCCTACACCTTAGTATAAGGAGCTACTAACTTAGTTACTATCTTCTAAAGAATAATAATAAAAATACTTAAAGACTATTAGCTATATACTATACTATTTTTAGATAATATTACCTATAGCAGACTAAAGATAGATTATAATAATAAAGAGGCACTACTAGGTATAAGAAAGTTTATTCTAGAGTATACTTAATAACTAAACTAAGTACTTGCTAATATTAAATAAGCTAGAGCTATAGTTTTAGGAAAGAAGTATTACTAGAGCTATAACAGGCTTAATATTATAGGTTATAAAGTAACTAGTAATAGCAGGCTACTAAACAAGGATAAGGTAGTAAAGATTTTAAACTAGCCTAGCTATTAGAATATATAAGAAGTTTAGATATTTATAGGTATCTATATCTATTATTAAATCTAGGTATAATTATTCTCCTAGAAAGTAAGACTACTATTTAACTTACTAAAAGACAATACTAAATAGAAATAGGGACCTATTAAGCAGGCTATAATAAACACTATAAAAGTATATATTACTAGTGCTCTAGCCTTTATAACTATAAACTATAAAAGTAGTAGGCTTATCTACCTTTTAGTAGACTCTAGTAAAAATAGTATAGAAGCTATCTTAGAATAAGTAGGTTATAATAGCTAACACTACCCCTATAGGTTTAAAAGTACTCTATAGTTAAAAGATAAGAGCTAATAGCACTTAACTAAACTTAAATATAAGGTAGTAGTTTAGGCTCTAAAGAAGTTCTAGATATAGCTATATAGAGTGCACTTTATTATTAAAACAGATACTAAAATACTTATTATATAACTAAATAGGTCTTCTATAAACCTGCTAGGTTCTATTATAAATAGGTAGCTTGCCTTAATCTTACTATAGGACTTTAAGATAAAATATATATTAAGGAAGAAGAATATTATTATAGATACTCTATTAAGGTACTCTAAACTAAAAGGCTAGAAAAACTCTAAGAAACTAGATTTAAATATAGAGAGGTTTATTAATAACCTAATTACTAATATAGAAAAGAGTATAACTTAAACTAGAATCTTATTAAAAGAATATTTATAGAACTCTAAGGATATTATAATCTTCCTATATATACTTTAAATACTATATAGACTAGGCTAGAAATAAGTAAGAGCCTAGAAAAAGAGAGCTATAAACTACTTTAAATAAGATAGAGTGCTGTTCTAGAAGACTTCTAGGAATATAGCTATTTAATAAGTTAATAATAATACTAACTTATAAATAGCTACTATATAGAAAATATACTAAACTATAGGCTACTAAGGTATAAATACTATCTACTTTGTTATAGCTTAATAGTACTAGTAGGAAGATATATACTAATATATAAAAACTACTATTAATATATACCTAGAATGCTAGTTGTGCTTAGCAAAGCAGATAGTAGATATAATAATAAATACCTATATATATACCTTATAGGAAACAGTTACTATAGATATTATCTATATACTAATATATAAAGAATATAAATACCTAGTTATTATATAAGAGTACTTAAGTAGGTAGGTTAAAGCTTAAGCTTTACTAAATAACTAATCTAGCATAGTTACTAAATTCTTATATAAGAATATTATCTATTATTAAAGTATAATAAGATAATTACTTATTAATAAAGGGCTAGACTTTATAGATATAGTAAAGAAGCTTACTTTAGTATATAATATAAAGAGGGTTTAAGTATCTGCCTATAATCTATAGGCTATAAAGAAGGTAAAAGGTAGATATAAGCCTATTATTAATACTCTTACTAAACTTAATAGCCTATAGGTAGACAACCTTCTAACTATTCTACTAGTAGACTAGATTTTAATATAATTAATAGGCTATTTAGTATACTAACTAGTAACTAGGTAGAACCCTATCCTTCTAATTAACCTTTTAATTCTAATATAGTAAACCTTACTATACTAAGTAGTTAAAAATAGAACTAATTTACTCTTAATATAAGTAATATAGCTTAACTTAAAAGATTAATTTATAAAGGACTTAATATTCTAGACTAAGTATCTCTAGCTTAGTAAGAAGGAATACTAGAATAACTATAAAGAGATCTAAAATAGAAAGTTTATACTAGATAATCTAGTCCTGCTATAGAACTTAATAAAAGATATTAATATATTAAGAGCTTAGAAGCTCTTAAAAAGGTAGCTTAGCCTATATAAAGTCTCTCTATATAGAATATCTACTCTATAGGGTATATATATATTAGAAGACCTTAATAGTATAAAAATACTCTATATAGTGCCTAGATAGAGACTAAAGCTATTTATCTAATAAATAAGAGATAATATTAATATAGAGTATTAAGGTCTACTAAAGATATAGCCTAAATAAATTATAGGTCTAACCTAGGATAAAAAGCTAGTAGATTTAAGGGCTGCTATTCTATATATTAAACCCTAGTTACTTATATAGAAAGAATATAACCTCTATAAATACTATAATATAGATATTTTTAACTCCTTATTATAACTATAAGCCTAGGATAGACTCTTATATAGAGGAGGGAGTTAAACTTAATATTAGTATTATATTATACTAGTCTATACTAGCACTTACTTAAAAATAAATCTAGCTAATTAGAAGTTACTAGGTCTTACCTAGTAACTACTAATTAGCTAACTCTACTAATATTTTAGACCTACTAAAGGCTAGTAATAATAGAGGTATAAAGTAAAAGTTAAAAAAAGTAGTAAAAATATAAGTAGGTAGTAAAGGAGCGTGCAGCTACCTAGTACTCTACCTTAATATATACTTAATAAACTCTATACTCTAACTTTCTTTTCTAATTACTAGTTAACTTAATAACTTAAATATTTAAGTAACTTAGTATATTAAGTACTTTAGAATAAATACTAGGTAAGTAATAATATTATTAGACTTCTTAAGTATTATACTGTGCCTACCTTCTAGCTAATCTAGTAAAGTATATTTCTTATAGCTAGAAATTAAGAAAGCTATTAGTAGAGCTAATATTACTAGTATTAGTTCTAACTCTATACTATACTTATAAGATACTATAGTTACTTAGTTTATATTATATATTATATAAGGTAACCTGCTAGATTACTAAGACCTTTTAGAGTTTTAGACTTTTATAGCTATTATAGAATTTAATAAAGTAGTATCTATTATATACTTTATAGCTATAATAGTAAGTAACTCTTCTAAGCTAGTTACCTAATATAGAAGTATAAAAAACTTTAAAGCATGCTTCTCTATAGTAGAAGTTATAATTAACTATAGCTAGAAGTAGATAGATAAAGCTTTCTAGGCACTTTATAATATCTAAGATAACCTAGAGAGAGTATATATTCTATTAGATATTATTATACTATATAGCTATTTAATATTAGTTAAATAGTAAGGCCTAACTAATATCTAGTTCTGCTTAAATTAAATTAAGCCTTCTTTACTAGCGCAATTTATTAATTCTACTATCTATTAATACCTTCTTAATAAATAATAATCTAAGAGTAAGTTTATTATATTATCTAACTAGTATAACACTTATAAAGTAATTAAGAATCTTAAAGTAACTATATAGGTCTTTATTAAAAATAATATATATAAGCCTAAGGGAACTTAGCTTAAAAAATATAAGAGCTATAAAAACTTTAGTAAGTTAGAGAAAGAGTAGATATAGCTTTAAAGACTAACTACTAATAATATAGAGTAGAGCTTCTAGATTAATACTATCTAAGCCTAGCTTAAAGATCTAGTACTAAATTACTTTTTAAATAACTAGCCTACTAGTTTTATTATTACTAACTATATTATAGACTAGTAGCTAGTAGATAATAGAATAGCTAAGCTAAGTAGATAGATTATACTAAAGCCTGTTAATACTAATATCTAAAGATAGCTTAAGACTATTACTCTAATACTATCTTTAATATAAGCTTAGCTTCTTGCTTAGGTAGAAGAAGATACTTACTAAGGCTTAACCTATAGCTACTTTCTATCTAGAAACACTTTAACTCTAAACAAGACCTAGCGCTATTAATAAGAAGAGTTAATTAGTAGTATAGTAAGTAATACCTTTATATAAGATATATAGTTAGGTAAAGGTTAGTTATACTCTTAGCTTATATTAATAGATATAGTAGACCTTAATAACCTATAGACTACTAGAGTATAATTTAGAGTAGATTAATAGAATATTATTAATAAAATAGTGTTATAGAGCTATCTTATATCTAAAGAGATTTAAGCTTTTTCTATCTTAGATAACTTGCCTAACTACTCTAGTAGAGAACTATATATAGATAACTATAAGCTATAAGGAGGGGATATAGCTAAAAAATAAGAGGTAGACTTAATTAGTAGGGAGACCCTCTTAGAGATTATAAGTAACTAATAATATTAATATAAAGACTTATCTTCCTCTCTTATTAGCTACTATAATAAAGCTATTTAAGGACCTATAACTAATAATAAATATATAAACCTAATAGAATATTAGGTTTAATAGTATTATAAGAAAATCTAACTTATAGTAGTTATAGTAGGTAGTAACAAGTAGATAGTTTTTATACTAGTCTTTTTAAAGGTCTACTTTATCTATCTTTAATTTATAGTAGGTAGAGTTAGACTGCTTATTAGGACTATAAACTCTAAGACTATAATTAAGATCCTTATACTTTACTATAACTATCTAGATAAATAGGCTAGCTAGTATTAGAACCTAGTAACTTATATCTTGTTTTAGGAATACCTTTAGGCCTATAATATTATAGATAATTTCTAATTCTACTAATACTAACTATGCCCCCCTATACTAAGCATTAACTAGAATATACTTATTAATTATTATCTATAGTTTAACTTTAGAAAAGCTATTAATTAGTTTAAAATAGAAAGAACTATAATCTTATATATCTTTAATAACCTCTTTAAGGACTAGGAACTTATAAATATAATTAATATAAGCTTTAATATATATAATTACTATACCTAGAAGATTTATAGTAAGAGTAATTTAAGATAGTATAGGATAATATACTACTCCCTTATTTAGTAACTTATCTATAGTAACTTAATATACTAGCTCTACTATACTATAATTTAATAAGAAATAAACTTTATCTCTTACTTATACTATACTAAGTATACTAAAGTAGGTAACACTACTACTTTTAGGTATATTAACTATAACCTAATAGATACTATTATAAGCAGTAAGAGGGCAAATATAATCTAGAGATCTATATTATTTAATAATAAGGATAAAGAGAATTATACTAAGGCTCTAGCTAGGATCTATACTAAGGTTAAAGAATACCTAGAGTAGTATACTAAAAAGAGTATTACTTAATAAAATAGGTATATTAAGGGGTAGAATAATAAGCAAGACTTTCCTCTAGAGATTACTAAATAATTAGATATTAAGTAAAAGTAGTATATCTATAAATATAGAGATATTTATATCTTATACCTTCTATTACTCTATAGATTAATAGGGCTAGTAACTAAGACTAGAAAAACTATTCTACTATAGTTTATACTTATTAGTAAAGATAGAGAGATAATAGAGAACCTTAATATAGGATCTTACTTATAGCTTATAGTAGTATACTAGCAACTTTAGAGTACTCTTATATTACTCTCTAGCTATAGAAATAAGTTTAAAGGAGTACTATTCTATTTTCTAGCTAATATTATACTAGTCTTTAAATCTATAATATCTTATACTATCTACTACTAAGAACTATATAATTTACCTATAGTTATAGGAGAAATTAACCTAATACTAAATAAGATAGACTTTTAATAATTAAATAAGTACCTTAGAGAGACTTATATAGCTAATATTATAATAGTTAAGGACTACTAGGTATAGATAATAAATATAGAGGAAGTAGTGTATATAGTAGATAAGGAGTTAGGTATACCCTATTACTTATTTATTATAACTAAGAGTAACTACCCTATTAATAATAAATTCTATAATATATAGGATAGATAGTATAAATAAATAGATAGTATAACTTAGATATTTATAGGCTATTCCTAGACCTAGAAGGATATACTAACTATTCTTATCTATATAATAATAGAAGAGGTAGAATATAGGTATATTAGGACTTAGTTACTATAAGCTTTAGAAATACCTAATCTAGGTAACTCTTATTCTAAGAGTAGACCTTATTAATACTTTACTTACTAAAGTAGTATAGACTCTATAAAGAAAGATATTTAGAGTTTCCTTATATAAATAGGCACTATAAGAAGAGTATAACTTTAAAGGTAGTACTTAATAGGGCTAAGCTCTTAGAGATAGGAAGTTTATACTAGAGTATAAGGTAGCTACTATAGTAGGTACTAGAAGTGCTTAGTAACTAGCTTAAATTAGTAGTCTAGTTAGTATTAGATTAGTAGTTCTTAAGTAATAGAAAGATAGACAATATATAATATAAATTAATATTATAATAACTATTATTTACTACTATCTTGCTATAATAGATTCTTAACTATTCTAACTCTTCTATTCTACTTAGTGCTGCTAGGTTTAATAAGTAACTATACTAGGTATACTTCTCTATTACTAGTATAATATAAATAAGTAACTAGAGTTAATCTAATAATATTAGAAAAAATATTTTTAGTACTAAAAGTATATAATTATAGTATAGTACTATAGGTAATAGTATAACTAGAATAAAAATTATATCTATAGAGCTAAAATAATATATATATTAAAAAGTACCTATAAATTTAAAATAATTTTTATTAGTACTTTTTAGAGTACTTACTTTCTATATTATAAGTAATCCTTATATAATTCTTATATAGAAATTAAAGTACTAGAAAAATAATTTAATATTTAGCTTATAACCTTAATAACTCTAATAACTTTAATAATACTATAATATTTTAAAAATAGCTATAATATTTATACTACCTTTACTTTATACTTAAAAAACTTATACTATCTATAATAAGCCTACTATATCTAAAGATTACTTACTTTAGAATTACTATATTATTATATAGATCTTAATATACTATAGATTTTTTACTTATACTATACTCTATATTATAAACTAAGCCTACTATATATAAAGGTTATATTCTAAGCAAAGCTTATAAATACTTCTAAGGTTAGTTCTCTAGAATAAATAGATATATAGTAGATTATAGAGGGTATAGATATATAGTAAAACACTATAGTAACTATAGGTAATAATAAGTAGTATAGAGTAGACTATTTATCTTAAGAGTAGGGTTATAGTAAGGAGTATAGATAGTTAATCTATCTATCTTAATATATAGGTAGAGATTCTAATAATAAAGTATATTAATTAGGTTAAATATAAACTATAAGAGTTATATTTCTATATACTATATACTATAATAATTATAGTAGCTTACCTAGCTTACTATAAGCTGCATAAGCTAAGATTACTAAGCTTAATATAAGCTATATAAGCCCTTATATATAGTCTACCTAGCTTACTTACTAGAAAGTAAGCTTATTATATAACTTATAATAAAACTATACTATAACTATACTATATAGGAAGCCCTATATAATTATTATATTAAAGCTATTAGTACCTAAGGCTATTAGTATTTTAGTTAGCTAGTTATAAGTAAATTATAATACTATCCTCTCTTCTTCTAGAACTTACCTTAAGTTTTATTAGCTATTCTTTATAAGTATAGCCCTGCTACTACTTAGTTTCTATTATATTATTATATCCTCTACTACTTAAAAGTATCTATATCTATTATAATCTTAGAGGAAGAGGCACAGTATAATAAAGTTATAGTTATAGATTAACAGCGCAGGGCTAAGAAGACTATATAATGTCCTATAATCCTATAGAAACAAACTACACTAAGAGTATAAGATAGTATAAAACACTATATATATATCTTATAGAAACTATAAACTACTTATAGAAACTACAGGGCCTCCTATAGAACTTTATAGGATATTATAAGAAATATAGGACACTCCTTAGTATATAGCAATTAAGAACACTACTCTTATAGTATTATATTTAACCTTATTAATTAACTTTATTATTAGAACTTAACCTAACTTTTAAGCTAGATAGATTAACTATCTATACTACTTATTATTAACCCTATAGTTATTACAGTATTTTACTAGGCATCTATACTAACCCCCTTCTATACTAGCACTTATCCTAGAAAACTAACCCTAGAAGTATTTATAAGCTTTACTTAGTTTATAACCTTAATATTTTAAACACCCCTAAGATAAGTACTACTTTAGGAACTAGAGTTACTCCTACTAGCTTACGCTCTAACATTAATATAATAGAAGAAACTATTACTACTAATACTATTAATATTAAGTAACCTAATCTCTACAAGGGAGACTGCAGCAAGCTAGATAACTAGTTAATATAATAAGACCTATTCTTTATATTCTAAGAAGATAAAGTAGAGGCTAAGAAGAGGGTTACCTTAGTAGCAAGCTATATATATAGAAAAGCGTTTACTTAGATTAAACCTTTTATTTAACTCTATAGTAAGAATAACACCCCTAATAAGGTTAATATATAGATAGAAGACTTTAATACCTTTAAAGATAAGATCTGCCTAATCTTTAGAGTCTTAAATAAACCTACTATTACTAGACAAGACATCTAACATATTTATTAGACCTAGTCTGCTACTAATTATACTACTAAGTTCTAGCAACTTATAGCTAATATAGACTAGGATAATACTATATTAACTATAATATTTTATTAAGAACTTAAGCCTAAGGTAAAGAAAGAACTAATATACACTAGCATAAGCACAGAAACCTTAAACAATCTTATTAATATAGTAATTAACCTTAATATTAAACTACACAAGCTCTAACAAGAGCTATATAACAATCTATATACTTAAGCTATAGGCTAGCTAT
Organism: Phoma sp. XZ068; assembly: GCA_004835665.1. Lineage (NCBI taxonomy): Eukaryota > Fungi > Ascomycota > Dothideomycetes > Pleosporales > Didymellaceae > Phoma > Phoma sp. XZ068. The sequence goes on along the minus strand of RBKR01000030.1, from coordinate 47,238 downwards.
CTTAACTATAATATAACTAATAGAACAACTATACTTATTATAGTAACTATAGAAACAACTATTAACCTAATACAGGTTACTATACTTATAGTAACACTTAGAGTAAGTACTATAGACCTAAGGCAATAGACCTATCTAATATTAATAAAGAACTAATAACTATAAAACTATAATAGAATAAGAAGAAGGGATATAATAATAATAAGAGTAATAAGGATTAGACCTGTTATAACTATAGTAAACTAGGCTACTTTACTAGAGACTATTACTAGAATAAAGTATTCTAACAGATTAATATATTAGCTAGCAGGCTAGACAGCAAAGATACTAGTAATAAATAGAAGATTCTTACTAATAGAATTAGACAACTTATAGAAGATCTAGAGTTAGAATATAATAAAGATGCTAAACTAGAAATTATATGTAAACTAGCACCTAAGAGGTTATAGGTATATAAACACCCTTACAGCTATAAAACTATAATTATATAAATATTAAGAGAGGAATACCTTAAACTTCTAGGAGCCTCTAGTATAGCTATAACCCTATACTATAGACCTAGAGCAACCTAAACACCTAATACTAAGAATAACACACTATAACTACCTAGACAATACCTAGAGGATAATAAGGATTAAGATAAATTAGCATGTTCTACTACTATATAATATAGGGCGCAATACAACATATATTATTAAGAATATAAGCAATATAAAGTTAAGAAAGCTAATAATAAGGCCTACACTAAGCTATATTAAGACCTAATTATCCCCTCTATTAAGGTAGACAATAATAAAGAAAATTAGTACAACAAGTTATATAAAGAATACTAACAATATTATTAACTAGAAGTATATTAGAACTAGGATAACAATTACCTAGAACCTAATTATAGCCTAGACCTAAGAAACCTACACTATAGAGCACTATTATAGATAGTATACTACTATAATAGTTACTAGACGCATTACTTAGAGAAGCTTAATTTAAGATAGTTTCTAAAGAGACGTCTATGCAAGCTATAATAGGAAGATTATAAGGAGGACTACTGTATACTACACCTAATAGACAAATATAATAACTAATACTTTCCTAGCTAGAATAAGTCCAAGTACAGATAATAAGGATTAGTAGTAAATAAGTAATACTTTAATTAGTATTAGTAGACCTACCTTAATCTCTACTATAAGACCTATAAAAGAAAGAAGTAAAGCAATAGCTTTAGACAAGAGAATCCTTTTTTAGGGTAGTGCTAGCAGGCACTAGAGATTAATCTATTAATAGTATTAAAAGTAATTACTAACTAATTAAGTTACCTATTAAGGTAAATAGAAGATAGATAAAGGCACTCTTAAACTCTAGAGTACAGTTTAATTATATCTCTTTATAAGCAGTATAGCTAGCTAGACTATACTCTACTTAGAAGACAATACCTTACCTACTTAGAGTAGCTAATAGAGAACTAATACCTAAAGAATCTAAGATTATATATAAAGTAACTATAGTACCCCTCTAGATCTATAGACACTATAAGAAAATAACCCTAGACACTTTTAAGATAGCTACTTATAATATTATATTAGGACTTCTATAGTTAAGAAAGTATAATCTAGATATTAATTAGAAGAATTAATAGCTTTTATTAAGTTAATATAAATATAGCACTACTATATTACAGCCTATATAGTTTACAATACAACTAGTAGATAAGAAAGAGATTAATAATATCTCTTTAATATATAAGACACGCTAAGATAGAGTATTTAACTATACAGACGCAGAACGCTCTACTAGTTATAAAGTAATAGTTAAAGAGAAAGACAGTACACCTCCTAATATCCTAGATAAATATAAGAGTTATATAGAACTCTTTTATAATAAGAAAACTATAAAGGCATTACTATAGTATAAACCCTAGAATTATAAGATTAAGCTCTAGGAAGGAAAGGAACTGCCTTTTAGGCCTATATACAGAATATCTAAGAAAGAACTTAGTATACTTAAGGAATATATTAATAAGAACCTTAAGAAAGAATTTATATAAGAATTAGAATTACTAGCAGGATTCCTAGTCCTCTTTGTACTAAAGAAAGATAGCAAATTATAAATATATATTAACTACTAGAAACTTAACAATATTATAATTAAGAATTAATACCTATTACTAAATATTAAGGAATTATAAGATTAGTTATCTAGAGCACAATACTTTACTGCACTTAATCTATATAGAGTATATAACCTTATATATATAAAGGAAGGCAAAGAATAGAAGACTGCGTTTAGAACATGCTATAGTTATTTTAAGTATTTAGTAATACTATTTAGGCTTACTAATGCACTAGCTATATATTAAGCCCTTATTAATAATATATTAAGAGCATACTTAGACATTATAGTAGTAGCATACCTTAATAATATCCTAGTATATTTAGTAATACTAGAAGAATACATTTACTATATTAGAGAAGTGTTAGAATACCTTAGAAAGGCAGATCTTTAACTTAAACCTAAGAAATATAAATAGTATAAGGAAGAAGTAGAATTCCTTAGCTATATTATAGGAAGATATAAAGTTAAGATAAGTAAAATAAAGATTTAGGTTATAAAAGATTAGCTAACCCCTACCTCCCTTAGAGAAATTTAGAAATTTCTAGAATTTATTAATTTTAACTAACACTTTATTAAGGACTATTTACTTAAGGCCTTGCTGCTTATAAAGCTTATATAGAAGGATATACTATTTAAATAAGAACAAGTATAAGAGGATGCTTTCTAGTTACTTAAACAGTCCTATATTAAGCTACCTATAATAATTATATTTAAAAATAGGAAGCTACTTTAAATTAAGATAGATACTTTAGATTTAGTATTAGGAGCTTATACTATACAAGAACAAGACAGACAATAGCACCTAATTACCTACTACTTAAGAAAGTTCTTAGAACTAGAAGAACAATATAATATATATAATAAAGAATTACTAGCTATTATATTAGCCCTAGAATATTAGAGAATATACGCAGAAAGTTGCTTAGAACTTACTATTTACACTAACTATAAGAACCTAGTACATTTTACTACTACTAAGACACTTAACTAATAATAAGTATACTAGTCTAAGCTGTTAGAATAGTATAAGTTTAAGATACTATATACCCTAGAAAAAAACAATAGCAGAGCTAATATACTTAGCAGACAATACAATCTAGCTAGAGAAAAAACTATTAATTAGTTTACTATACTTAGAGTTAATAGAAATAGGTTACTAGAACTATCTTAGTAGCTTAATAATATAATATAAGTTTAGTAGGAACAACGCATACCTACAAAGGTACTAGAGGAATTAGAAAATAAAATTATAAGCTATTATTATAATAACCTACTTTATAGACACCCTAGTATAATACAAATAATAGAACTTATTAAATAATACTATAAGTTTAGCTATATAAAGGACAAGGTTACTAAGTTTATTAAGAACTGTATTAATTATTAATAAAACAAGCACAGTATATATGCAAAGTATAGAGAAATATAAGTAATAGAGCTACTAATAGCACTATAGATAAATATTATAATAGATTTTATTATATAACTACTAATCTCCAAGGACCCTGTTATAGAATACTCCTATAACTTAATCTTTATTATAGTAGATAGGTTTACTAAAGTAGCAAAAATAATACTATTTTAATATAGTTACACTGCAGAGCAGCTTATATAAGTATTTCTAAATAGGATTATCTATTACTACAGTATACTAGAATTAATTATTAGTAATAGAGATAAGCTCTTTATATTAAATTATTAGACTACACTTATAGCAGCTATTAGCACTAAGAAAAAGCTATTAACTATATACTATCTGCAGACAGATAGATAAATAGAAAGAATAAATTAGACTATAGAAACATACTTAAGAATATATAGTAACTAAGAGCAAGATAACTAGGTTTTACTATTACCTATAGCATAAATTATATATAATAACAAATTATTAGAAGCAACAGGCACAACGCTGTTCTTTATAAATTATAAAAGATATCTAAATCTCTTTATAAGATCTCTTAATAGTAATATCTAAACAGATTTAGTAATAACCTTAGTATAAAGACTAAAGAAAGTATATTAGAAATTACTTAAAAATATTAACAAAGCTTAGCAATAAGCAATCTCTTATATTAATTAGAAAAGAAAAACAGCACCTTAGCTAAAAGAGAGAGATAAAGTCTATCTCTTTATAAAAAACTTATAAACACAAAGACTAATAAAAAAACTAGATTATATTAAGGTTAGACTATTTTTTATTTCTAGGCAAATTAGCCCTATAAACTATTAACTTAAACTACTACAGGATACTAAGATATACCTTATATTTTATATATTACTATTAGAACTAGCAGACCCTAATATACTAATCTAGAAAGACTTCTACTACTAGGTTAAAGAGGAAACCAAGTAGAAAGTTAAAAAAATAATATAATATTAAAAGAAAGGATATAAGGACAAATATCTAGTTAAGTAGTTAGAATACTCTAACTTAGAGAATATATAGGAACTATTAACAAACCTTATAAACTGCTACTAGCTATTACACTAGTATTAGCAGCATTAAAGTCTAGAGGCAGAGGATGCATTGCCTAGTCTAGTACAAGTAAGCTAGGTATTAACCTATTCTTAAGCACAGTAATATTATTAAGTAATAACTCTTATTACTCTAAGTACTCTATATCCTTAACAAACTAAGCACTTGTGTTAAACTATTATTATTTATAACACTTTAGAAATTTCTTTTATTTATATACCCTATTTAATTTAGTATAGGCAGCCTATAAGGCAGCTATTATAGCTTCCTTAGCTTTAGCAGCCTTATCTTCTATTTCTTCTAGATATAACATCTTATTATTAATTTTAGAGAAGTTAGAAATAGGCAAGTCTATAGGTTTGCACTTCTTTATTCTATTATATTTATAATTTCTACACTTCTTATATAATAAAGATATCTTATAAGGCAAGCTCTTCTTTATGCAGTACTTACAGGCAACTATAGTAAGATATCTAATATTATTAATTTAGGTTCTTATTATATATTAGGCTTAGGTACTTTAGAAAACTATTTATTAGTTTATAAAGATATAAATAATAAAGGAGGAGGATAGTATTATAATCTTAGAGGAAGAGGTATAGTATAACAAAGTTATAGTTATAGATTAACAGCACAGGGCTAAGAAGACTATATAACGTCCTATAATCCTATAGAAATAAACTATACTAAGAGTATAAGATAGTATAAGACACTATATATATATCCTATAGAAACTATAAACTACTTATAGAAACTACAGGGCCTTCTATAGGACTTTATAGGATATTATAAGAAATATAGGATACTTCTTAGTATATAGCAATTAGGAACACTGCCCTTATAGCATTATATTTAACCTTATTAATTAACTTTATTATTAGAACTTAACCTAACTTTTAAGCTAGATAGATTAACTATCTATACTACTTATTATTAACCCTATAGTTATTATAGTGTTTTACTAGGCATCTATACTAACCCCCTCCTGCACTAGTACTTATCCTAGAAAACTAACCCTAGAAGTATTTACAAGCTTTGCTTAGTTTACAACCTTAACAATATCTTAGTATTAAAATCTATTACTATAACACTATTATACCTATTTCTTATAATTATTACTTTACTTTAGGCTATAATTATTTTATTATACCTTTTATAGACTATCTAAAATATACTAAGTATATCTATACTAGATATCTATATATTAACCTTTCTTAAAAGTCTCTAGACAAGATATAGGCTAAATATAAGAAAAAAATAGAAGAAGATAAAAAGTTATTATCTAAAGTAATTATATAATTACTATATAATAAGAAAATCCTAGCCTAAGTAAAGAATAGGGCTATAAAGAAGGCTAAGTACCTAGTAAATAAGTTAGAGAAGTTAAGTAAAGATATTTATACTAAGGAAATAAACTACCTTATAGTAGATATACTAGTAAAGTATTCTTCTATAATATAGGCTATACTTAACTTACTAGATACTTCTATAAACTTTAGAATAAGTTTAGTAGTTATTAGTAATTTATAAGGTTTATAACTAGCTTTTATATATTTTCTATATTAGAGTAGCCTAACTATTTAACTAGGTATTTGTCCTTATAGCCTTTCTTTTAGTATTATATTATTTTTTTAACTTTCTACTTAGTCTTTTTTTTAACCTAGTAGTAGAAGTCCTTCTAGATTAGTATATTAGGGTCTACTAGTTCTAATAGTAATATATAGAATATAGAGTATATTCTAGTATCTTATAGTAGTTTAAGTTAATAGTTTATAGAGCTAATTTACCTAGAAATAAAAAATAGTCTAACCTTAATATAATCTAGTTTTTTTATTAGTCTTTATATTTATAAGTTTTTTATAAGAAGATAGGCTTTATCCCCCTTTTTTAGCTAAGGTACTGTTTTTCTTTTCTAATTAATATAAGAGATTACTTATTACTAAGCTTTATTAATATTTTTAAGTAATTTCTAATATACTTTCTTTAGTCTTTATACTAAGGTTATTACTAAATCTATTTAGATATTACTATTAAGAGATCTTATAAAGAGATTTAGATATCTTCTATAATTTATAAAGAATAGTATTATACCTATTACTTTTAATAATATATTATTATATATAATCTATACTATAGGTAATAGTAAAACCTAGTTATCTTACTCCTAGTTACTATATATTCTTAAGTATATTTCTATAGTTTAATTTATTCTCTCTATTTATCTATCTATTTATAGATAATATATAGTTAATAGCTTCTTCTTAGTACTAATAGCTGCTATAAGTATAGTCTAATAGTTTAATATAAAGAGCTTGTCTCTATTACTAATAATTAACTCTAGTATACTATAGTAATAAATAATTCTATCTAGAAATACTTATATAAGCTACTCTATAGTATAACTATATTAAAATAGTATTATTTTTACTACTTTAGTAAACCTATCTACTATAATAAAGATTAAGTTATAGGTATATCTTATAATAGAGTTCTTAGCAATTAGTAGTTATATAATAAAATCTATTATAATATTTATCTATAGTGCTATTAGTAGCTCTATTACTTATATTTTTCTATACTTTATATATATACTATATTTATTCTATTAGTAATTAATATAGTTCTTAATAAACTTAGTAACCTTGTCTTTTATATAGCTAAACTTATAGTATTATCTAATAAGTTCTATTATTTATATTATACTAGGGTGTCTATAAAGTAGATTATTATAATATTATATAATAATTTCTATTTAGAGTTCCTCTAGTACTGCTATAGGTATATATTATTCTTATTAAACTTATATTATATTATTAAGCTGCTAATATAGTCCTAGTAACCTATCTTTATATATTTATAAAATAGTATAACGTAAACCACCACCGAGAGCGACAACCCACCGAGAGCGACAAAATCTGCCAAGACCACTCCTCCTCCTTTCATCCTAACATGTCTCAACAACACAACGCGCAATATCAACAAGACGAAGGTAGGGTCCAGCTTGCCCTTCTAGCCTATCGTTCAGATGAATTTCCAAGCCTGCGACGCGCTGCTGCAGCATTCAACGTTAATCATCATACCCTATCTAAACGTGCCAAGGGAATACCATTTCGACTCGAAACACGCGTGAACTGCCTCAAGCTTACTGCAATAGAGGAAGAGACGATTATCCAATACATACTTGACCTTGACGCGCGAGGCTTTGCGCCCCGGCTGTGTGAGGTGGCAGATATGGCTGATAAACTGTTGGGTGTGCGTGATGGAAAGCCAGTTGGCAAGCACTGGGCTGCGCGCTTTGTGACGCGCTCAGATAGGCTCAAGATGGCGTTCAATCGAGCAAAGGATAGGCAGAGGATAATGCAGGAAGATCCTGAGGTCATTGGCGCGTGGTTCAAGTTGGTAGAGGATACCAAAGCCAAGTACGGCGTCCATGACGACGACGTGCACAACTTTGACGAGACTGGCTTCCAGATGGGCGTCATTGGGTCCATGAAGGTCGTCACAGGCTCTGATAGACGTACTCGACCAGAGCTCGTTCAGCCAGGAGATCGCGAGTGGGTTACAGTCATCCAGAGTATCTGCGCTGCTGGCCACGCAACCCCGCCATTTATCATCTACAAAGGGCGTGTCCACATCTCTGCATGGTACGAGGAGGCAGATATACCGCGTAATTGGAAGCTCTCTGTCTCAGAGAACGGATGGACAAACAACGCGCTTGGCCTGGAGTGGTTGAAGCACTTTGACACGCATACAACAGCGCGTCAGGTGGGGGTATACCGGCTGCTCATTTTGGACGGTCACGAGAGCCACCTTAACCAGGAGTTCAAGGACTATTGCTTGGAGAACAAGATCCTTACGCTCTGTATGCCTCCCCATTCATCACACATCCTCCAGCCACTTGATGTGGTCTGCTTCTCGCCATTGAAGCGGAAGTACTCCCAACGCGTCCGAGACTTGGCACGCCGACGCGTCTTCCACATCAACAAGGAAGGCTTCCTACCTGCCTTCAAGGACGCGTTTTTTGACGTATTCACACAGGCTAATTGTCGAAAGGCCTTTGAGGCATCAGGACTAGTCCCTGTCAACGCGCAGGTAGTGTTGGATCGCCTGGAGACACGGTTGCGTACCCCGCCTCAACCCCCACTACCAACAACCCCGTGGCAGTCGAAGACTCCAAGCAATACGCATGAATTTGGGTCTCAGTCAAAGCTTGTGAGCGAGTCTTTTACTCGGTCACCAGTTGCTGCCCAAGCTGGCTTCTCACAGCTTGTAAAGGGAGCTGAACTAATGCTGCATCAAAATGCGCTTCTTGCTGCCCGCAATACTGAGCTTGAAGAGCAATTGGCAGTGATGACCAAGCGGAAAGGGCGCAAAAGGAAGCAGATTCAGCATGGGGGTACATTGGAGTATGGAGTAGGGTCAGCGCAGGTAGCTGCTGAGGCGTCTGTGGTGGCTTTGTCGTCCAAAAGGACTCGAGGTGGTGGTGATCAAGAAATAGCACAACCAGCTCTACGGCGCTGTGGGAACTGTGGAGGGACTGGGCACAACGCTCGTACGTGCAAAAAGGATTCAGAAGACACTTCTGAATCAGATGCGAGCACAAGGTTCATAGGATCCTTGTTTGATAGCGATGAATCTGATAATTCATAACTAGTGTTAGTCGTGCCAAGAGATTTTGTCGCTCTCGGTGGGTTGTCGCTCTCGGTGGTGGTTTACGTTATTCTTTAATTATTTTTTTTCTTATAAGATTATATTATTACCTTAGTATATTAGCTCTTATATTATCCTTTTCTAGAGTATATATTATCTTAAACTTATATTACCTTAGTAATTCTAACTATTATACCTATTAGCTGTTAAGCTTCTTAGTTATAGTAAAGTATACTAGGTTCTTATAGTCTATAAAGATAATAAGTTCTAAGTAGCTTTCTATATAGATTTGCTAATACTTTAAGGTATCTACTATTACTATAAGTTCTTTATTATAAATATTATATTATTTTTCTAGTCTAGAAAACTTTCTTAAGTAATAGGTAATTAAGTACTATTTACTATTTTATTTCTATAATAACGTACCTCACGGGCGAGCCGGTCACCCGAGCGAGCCGGTCACTTTTGCCAAGACCACACCAAACTTCACTCTACCTGCAATGTCTCAACGCAGTAACGCAACAAGGCCCTTAAACGAAGCAGATATACAGCTTGCCCTCCAGGCTATTAAACAAGACGCGACACTGTCTCAGCGACGCGCTGCAGCTATCTACAAAGTCTCTCAAAGCACGCTTAGTGATCGACTTGCTGGAACCTCCCCACGACGCGATTGCAAGCCCAACTCAATGAAGCTGAAAAGCACTGAAGAGGAGGTGATTGTCCAGCATGTATTAAAGCTGGACGCGCGAGGATACTCGCCCCGGCTTGCTGATGTGGAGGATATGGCTAATTCTCTCCTTGCTGAGCGCCACCAGCCCCCTGTTGGCAAGAACTGGGCTAGCACCTTTGTTAAGCGTCGGCCAGAGCTGAAAGTCAAGTTCAATCGGAAGTACGACTACAAGCGAGCCCTCTGTGAGGATCCCGGGGTGATTCAGGGCTGGTTCCGCCTTGTAGAGAATACCAAAGCTAAGTATGGTATTCTGGATGACGACACCTACAACTTCGATGAGTCTGGGTTTATGATGGGCGTTATATCCACAGGAGCTGTTGTCACAGGCTCTGAGCGTCGAGGAAGGCCAAAGACAGTGCAGCAGGGCGACCGAGAGTGGACTAGTATCATCCAGGGCATCAATGCAAAGGGGTGGGCCATCCCACCCTTTATCATCTTCTCTGGCAAGCACCACCTCTCTGCCTGGTACAAAGAGCCTAGTATACCTAACAACTGGGTTCTTAATGTCTCTAACAACGGCTGGACAAACAATGAGCTTGGAGTTAAGTGGTTAAAGCACTTTGATGAGCACACCAAGGCGCGCACTGTTGGCAGCTATCGGCTGCTTGTTCTGGACGGCCATGAGAGCCACAACTCGGTTGATTTCCACCAGTACTGTGAGGAACACAAGATTATCACTCTGTGTATGCCTCCACACTCGTCGCACCTGCTGCAGCCGCTTGATGTGGGATGTTTTGCCTCTCTGAAGAAGGCATATGGCCGCCAAGCTGAGCAGCTAATGCGGAGCAAGATTACTCGCATCACTAAACTTGAGTTCTTGCCGTGCTTTAAAGCAGCTTTTGACGCCTCAATCACTAAGAGCAACATACAGGGAGGATTCAGAGGTGCTGGCCTGGTCCCACTTGACCCAGAGGCTGTGATATCAAAGCTCGAAGTGCGGTTGTGTACTCCACCACTACCTACTGTGGATGAGAGTACGTGGGAGTCTAGAACACCAAGCAACACCCTAGAATTTGGGTCACAATCGAAGCTGATTCGAGAAAGGATTCAGAGACACGCTGACAGCTCGCCAACTTCAATGGTTAATGCCCTTAATCAGCTCACCAAAGGCGCAGAGATGATAGCGCATTCACTAGTTTTGGTGCGCAACCAAGTTGCAGACCTTGAAGCAGCTAATGAGGCCGCTACACGCCGTAAATCACACAAAAGAAAGCGAATCCAGCGTGAAGGGACACTAACGTTTAGTGAAGGATTGCGGCTAACTACTCTAAAGGAGTTTAACGCTCGCAGCGATGGAAAGAAGGCAAAGAAGAGAGCGCGTGTTGAACCTGGCACTCAGCCTTTAAGACGCTGTGGCACGTGTGGTGAGGCAGGGCACAACGCGCGAACATGCAATAATGATGCGCAAAGTACTGTAGATTAGTTTAATACACTTTAGCCTACAGTACATTCTAGTTGTACACTGTAGTGTTGCAAAGTAGTTGCAGTGTTGGTGTGGTCTTGGCAAAAGTGACCGGCTCGCTCGGGTGACCGGCTCGCCCGTGAGGTACGTTATATATACTCCTAATACTAATTCTAAGGTATTAGTTTTAATTTATAGTAGTTTATTACTTCTAAAAGTAACTAATATTAGTAGCTTAATATATACTTACTTAAGTAATTAGAATATATCTTCTTATTTCTACTTCTAATAAAATAATATATCTTTTTATCTAAGCTTTATAAGTAGTAGAGCTTTTTTAGAGTAGTTCTTAATAAAGTATTAGTTAAAGTTAATAAACCTAAGAAATTCTTAGATTTCTTTAACTATTATTAGAGTTAGCTAGTCTTTAATAACTTATATTTTCTTCTTACTTATTTTAACTCTATATCTTCTTATAATATAGCTAAGGAATTCTACTTTTTTCTTATACTATTTATACTTCTTTAGTTTAAGTTAGAGGTCTACTTATCTTAAATAGTTAAAAACTTCTTTTATATATTATCTAATAAATCTCTTCTTAAAGTTCTTATTAATATACTTATAAAATACTTAGAGTTTCTTTTCTAATAGTCTATACTATATCTCTAAACTATACTAATAAGTTAGAGTTAGGTTACCTCTAGAGGCAAAAATAGTAGTTACCTCTAAAGATAAAGAATAGAAGCTACTCTTAGAAGTAAAGAATAGTAGCTACCTCTAGAGGCAAAGATAGAAGCTACCCCTAGAGGTAAAGAATAGCTATACTAATAAGTCTAGGTATTACCTATAGCTTACCTCTAGAGGCAAAGAGGACTATACTAAAATCTATAAACTCTTAACTTACTTATAACTAGCTTAGTAACTTATATCTTCTCTAATAAATAAAATATTATCTTTAAAGGTACTACTCTTCTTATATCCTCTAATACTAATATAGCTAAAGCTATAATAAAGTATAAAAGTATAGATATCTTAATAAAAATAGAGAAAAGATAATATATAGCTATTAAGGAGATTAAGAAAGTAGACTCTATCTATAACTAAGCTATACTATACTTACTAGTAATAGCTAAATTTCTAATTAATATACTTACCTTAGAATAAAGTATTAGTATAAATAGACCTATAGATAAAGTATATAAATATTACCTATACTAGATTTTTAATAATATAGGTATTCTTTAGTAAGATATAAGCTACTAATTAGATTACTTACTCTAAGGTAGAAGTATAGTAGATACTAGATTACCTAGAAAAAGAGAAATAGGCTTAGATTACTACTAGTATAGCTAAGGGTATAGAAGAGGGGGACTTAAAGTAGCTATTATTTAAAAGATAGGTAACTATTATTAGAGTAAAGGTAGAGCTTATTACTAGCTACTATTATATTAAAGCTTTTAAAAAGTATCTATAACTTTACTAGTTACTAGAGGAGAAATAGTAGTAGGTATATAGTATTTATAATAAAGGTTTTATCCCCTATATATAGTAGCTAAGCTAGTAAGCTAACTTAAAAGATAGATATACTTTCTATATACTTATATATCTAGCTTTATACTAATTAAGAAGATATTATTCTTCCTAATAGCTATAGCTAAATATAGATAGAGCTAGTAACCTTATTATCTAATAATAGCTAGCTATTTTAAGGTTTAAATAGGTTAGTTAAGTAGAAAATACTAGAGTAACTAAGGCTTAGTAGTAAAGTAAAATTTCTAGTCTAATAGCTAGCTACACTATAAAAGAATCTTAGCTAGAGACTAATAATTACTTAATAGTACTATACTATAATTAGGTAGGTAACCTTTAATATCTTTATATTTAAGTAAAGCAAGCTATAGGATAGATAATATAAGTATAATATATATCTAGGTATAATCTATACTAAGCAGTAACCTAGTATTAGTTTTCTATAATAAATAAAGTAACTAAAATTATATTAGATTTCTAAGGCTAGTATAGACTAGATATTTAGCTAGCTAACTAGAATAAGCTAGCTAGCCTACTATATATATAAACTATATATAAGGTATAGAGATTATTCTATTCTAGCCTTAAGCCTAATATAGACCCTTATTCCTTATATATATATTAGTAAGACTTCTTTCTAGACGCAGATAATAGAGTATACCTTAGTTTATATTAAATAATTCTTTTAGAACTAGGATACTAGTTTATTAATATTTAGGCGCTTTTAAGAACTATAAAGTAAGAAGGAAAACTAATAAGTATTATAATATCTTATATTACTTTATAAATAAATACTTAGCCTATAAAAGTCTTAGACTATAATAATAATAAGCCTATACTATAAAAGGACCTAGTCTCTATACTATAAGTAAAGTATAGTAATAAGGCTAATAAAAAGTCTTAAGTTCTCTAGCAGGTAGTCCTTAATTATATATATAAGAATATAAAAGACTTTACTAGTACTATACTAGAGCGCTATTTTTATAAGTATCTAAGTAGAGATAATAAAGCCTATAGTATATAGTTTAAGTATAAAGTATAGAAAGAAGTACTATCTATTATTATAATCTATATAGGGCTATCTCTATAGTATAAGTATATTACTAGTCCTATTTTAGAGGAGGCTTATAAGATTAGTCTACCTACTATTACTTAGACTATATATAATCTTATCTATAGAATTCTAGAAGTTATAAATAATCTAGTACTTTAGTTAGTAATTATAGCTAAATAGCTACTTAAGTTAATATAGCTAGTAATTACTTAATAAATATCTAACTAATATATAGATAAGTTAGATTATCTTAGTAGAGATAGATAACTATCTACTATTAACTTAGTAGATAAGTAGTATATAAAGAGTAAATAATTCTCTTAAGTATTATATAGTAATACCTTATCTTAAGGGCAGCTATTAGCAGTAGTATAGATCTATAGGCCCCTTACCTAGGCTTATAATAAATTAGGTATATATAAATCTATCTAGAAGCTAACTATTACCTAGGTACTAAATTCTAAATTAATAGTAGTATTAGGTATAGGGGCTTTACTATAGATAGAAATATAGAACCTAGTACTAATTAACTTTTCTTTAGATAGGCTAAATAATCTTTAAAAATAATACTATTATAAAAGTATAATTAGCTAGTAGATAGCTTAGCTATAATAGTATTTTCTTACTATAGACTCTTATTAGTATAGATCTTTATCTATATCTTTTTCTTTATATACTATAACTAGCTTAGAAGGATATTAGAGGTAGAGAGTATTGGTAAGATATAGAAAATAATAAGGATTTATAAACTCTAAACCTACTATAGAAGGTCTAATATTAGTACCTAGCACCTACTATAGTAGCTAAATATTATTAGTACTAGTAAAAATAAAAAATAAAGATTATATTATATATTTAGTACTTTTAAGAGTAATTTACTCTATAGCTTACCTCTAGGGGTAAGTAGCTACTATATAATCTTACTACTAGATCCTATTAGTAATTACTTTACCTATTCTTACTATAAGAATATACTATCTCTATAGGTCTTATAATAGATTTTAATATATTTAATAAGAAGCTTTTAAACCTAAGTCTACCTTAAGATATAAATCTATAGCTAAGTTTACTACTAGCTATTATTATAATATAGCTAATAGATATATAATAAAGTACTAATAGTAATAATAATAGTTTTAGAGATAAAGATAGACTCTATAGTAATATATTATCTAGAGAACTTAGAAATAACTATAGTAAGGGTAGCTTTAGAGATAAGAAATAGGTAATAGTAGTAGTAGACTAGTACTTATAGAAGATTAATTATTCTAAAAGAGACTATAAATTTAAATATATATTAGTATATAGTATACTATATATATATATAAATATAAGTAGTAACTAATAATATAATAGTATAAGAGTTTATTATAACTACTAAGAGTATATCTTTTAATAGTAGCTAGGCTATTAATATACTATAAAGGTAGTATATAATTAACTATAAAAGTAGGAAGGCTAGCTCCTAAGCTACTATATTAGAGAATAAGTATATACTATTATTCTTCTTTAATCTTCTTATTATTATTAGACAACTACTTAGGCTAATCTTATAGCTATCTAGCTACTTTTTTAATAATATAACTATTAGCTTTAAGAACTAGTAGGCTTTCTATAGTAATAAGTATATTTATAGACTATTATTTAACTTAGAAAACTATACCTTCTAGTTAGCTATAGCTGTAATATAGGAGTCTTAGTTTATTATTATATACTCTATTACTAATATACCTAAAAAGCTTCTATTAAAGAGTAAATATTAAAAATACTATAAGATATTATCTTAATATAGTGCTCTATAGCTCTACTATACCTAGTTCCTTATATTATATATTAAGAAGATTTTCCTTATTAGTAAGCTATTAAAGGAGGGCATAGAGCTATCTTAGAGATTAGATAGCCTATATATATAAAAGATTACCTTTAATAAATAGATAATATTCTAAGAGGCTTTTATACTAGGGTAGCTAGAGTATATAAGATAGAGTATATAGAATATATTTTAGACAGAGAACTAACTAGCCTTCTATATATATAACTATAGAGTAAATATTAAGATAGATATAGCTAACTAGCTATAGGCTATACTTAAAGAAACCTAACTCTAGCCTATTAAAGAAGAGTCTAACTCTAAGGAAGAGGCTATTAAGCTAGAAGGTAGTATAGAGTATAATAAGCTATCCTATAGTAGTATATTAGAAGCTAGTATAATTTTTAAAGCTAGCTATAACTACTAAAACCTATTTATAGGTAGGCTATACTAGCTTTAAACTTGTTACGATCCTGGACCAGCGAACGCGGGGTGTTGGTTTTATCACCAATGACACACGCCGGATCGCCGACACGCTAGACCTCAGGGTCACGTGTGTCTCACGAAATCCTACAACAGGCCCAGGCCAAGACCGTGGGACACCATGGGCAACATCACGTGACGTCCCACGATTCCCACGAAGTACCACGAATTCCTACAAGGCCCCCCATGGGACATTGTGAGAAACCATGAGACATCGTAGGACACTTGCATATCCCTTTAGTATATAGTACGTAGGAACACAACCCTTATGGTTCGTGTTCAACCTGATCAATCCACTTTGTTATTGGAATCTCAACCCAACTCTCGAGACAGATAGATCATATCTATACTCCTCATTGTTACCCATAGCTGTCACGGTGTTTCACTAGGCAACTATACCCCCCTCCCCGACGAGCCACTTGTAAACGTATTCATCCCCGAGAACCAACTAGAACGAGTACACGAGCTTTGCTTAGTACGACTTCAACAAAACTAAGCTTAAGAATAAGTATATTCTTAATAGTATTAAGGTAGTCTCTTATACTCTAGTAGTAGATATTAACTATCTAGATAGATATTCTCTAGACCTAGATAATAAGCTAGTATGCTATCTTCTTACTAACTATAATATAGTTCTATAAGAGTACTAAGGGCTATAAGACTTTACCTTCTACTCTCTTATATTCTACCTAGTATATAGTAATTTCTTATCCCTATAGCTTTTAGTATTCCTAATAAATAACTTCTTTATAGTTATATAAAAGAATATAAGCTATTAGTATAATAGAGTAGGTATGCTAAGCTATAGGTACTTCTAGAGATATTTAAATATTAAAAAAAGTATTTAGTATAGGCTTAATAACTTACTTATTACTAAGAGAGTTATAACTACTACTCTAGCACTACCTAATTATAATAGAAACCTATTTACTTAAGTAGCTACTAAGTAGGATTATCTACTATAGTATCTATAAGGACAGCTAACTCCTAATAACTCTAAGTCTTCTAGGCTACTTATCTATAAAGAATAGTAGATTAAAAAGGTAATAATTAAGAAGGAGTATATATTTAGGATAGAATAAGTGCTCTCTATATAGGTCTTAAGGCTAACTAATAGTAGTTAGAGTTTCTCTACTATACTTAGACCTATCTTCTAGCTAATATATCTCTTCCTTAAAGAACTATAAAACTATATATATCTCTTTTAATTCTTCTGCCTATTAGTATTTCTAGGCGTTCTAGCGTCCTTTAGAGCTATATTTATACAGGCAATTAATAGCATCTATACTTGCTTTAAGGCTACTAGCTCTAAAGAACTATATATTATATTAGTAGAAGGAGTATCTATACTTAACTACCTTAGCAGCTACTACTTTACTAAATTCCTAAGATCCTTAATAGGCTTAGTGCTCTAGCTACTAAGAATAATTAAAGATAATAAACAGGGTAGGTAGCTATTTATTAACCCCTATATACTAGACCTGCAAGGTACTAGCAACCTTAGCCTAGTATAATAGCCTTAACGTAACAACAGGTAGCTAATTATAATATATATAGTATCTATTGCTTTCTACTACAGGCTAGAGGTTGCAGCTAGCTATTATAGTAAGGTATAGTTTAACAAGCTTAGGGGGCTTAGGGTGTAGGGGCTAATAAGTATAGCTAAGTTTCTTAAAGAGGTGCTATATAAATTATAGAAACTGCAGATAATTGCGTTTGTTACGCACCAGTTCTACTACAGGTTAAACAAGGGCAGTTAAAGCTACACAGCAAGCAACAGCTAGGAGACGCTACAGTTATTAGAAGACTAGCAAGAACAGGTAAAGCTATAGGCACAGAGCAAGAGCCCCTTCTCTTAGGAGTTCGTTAAATCTATATTATATAATTTGTTGTCAAGCTGCTAACAGGATATAGAGAGTATAAGTCAGTCATCCCTATCTTCTTGTTACAAGAGACCGTGCCACAATCTGCTGTGTCATGCAGAACGCAACCTAACTTCACACAAGACCTATACACTAGCTGTATAAAACCCAACCAGTCAGCAGGTAGATCATTCTACTCACAGAACGCAATCTAGTTCTCTGTACTCCAGGCCGCTGTGCGGCACACTAGGGTAAAGGCGATAAGCAAGGACCACTAGATTGGCGCAATTACTATAGCCATGCTCGCCTGTCAGATTAAGTGTCTGCCAGGCTCGTATTAGTCAAGACTCAGCTACCGCAGAGTGACACGACTAGTAGGCTCAGCTCCGCCCGTGTCAGCAATAGTGGCGAGACCTGGCAGCCTCAAGCAGGCAGCAATCAAGGCGGAGCACCAAGCCAAGCGGCCGTCGCTAAGGAAGAGCGTAATTAACTTTAACTGCGCGATACCGTTCACCACAATACCAGAGCTTGTTAAGGACAGATTCCAGCAGCAAGAAAAGGTATTCAAGACAGGTAATCAGGGTATACTAGAGCACTATCAGGCAGTGAGGCAGTGTCTTGCAGAATACTTAGGTGACCCAGTGTGCGATGTTATGCTTATATTAGTATTAACGTTAGCGTCCTTATTAGTAACACCTACTGTACTGCCCAAAGCTCGAGAGTTTAGCGCAGGGCCAAAGAAAGACAGCTCTATGTTCGCAGCCAACTTAGTGACGAGAATGCTGTGGTTCTTCCGGCCAGAGTGTTTTCCATGGGATGCAGATGGCGGTGTAGTGCTTCGGGTATCTGAGATGACGAAGAAGATTAGTAAGAGTTCCTTCAGGAGACATGTTCTTTCTTTCTTTTTCCAGCGCAGAGCGGCTAAAGAGGGATATACTACTACAGAGCACAAAGGGGTAAGCAATCGATTGCTTCAAGAGCTACATTGGGTTCAGGTAGCGCGGGGCAATCGGGATAGTCCGCGGAACAGCGATCTAGAGCTACAGAGCCGGGAGGAGCTTTTACGTAGACGTCGAGAGCTAATAAGCTTGCGCAATGACGCAGTAGGGTTTGTTGGATCGGTGTTCCGCAGCTACGATAGTATATGGATTGAGCGTTGTAGTAGTATTATTATCAGATTCACGACCATATAAGCCGAAGGCTGGCGTGCGGCACAGCATCGTTACACAAGGGCTCGGGTGTAAACCCCACCACAATATACCCTCAATCTGAACGTAGAACAATACAACACACTTGATCATCAAGAACTCATCAATTTTATCAAATCTATCCAATCTGACACAAGTGTTAGATATATATTTTAGTAGCTTAACTTAGATTTGCATATTAGAGCCCCTGTTAAATTAGGGACTGATAAAAGTAATAACAAGGATGCTTATTTTAAGTTTAAAATTGCTATTACGCTAAAATACCTAGATAGTCTGCATATTCTTGTTCTACTTATGTAAGCAAGGGGTGGCACTAGGATTGGGTCTCATGTATAAGTGTATTGTTCTCTGTATGTACAAGTGTGATCTGAGCTCGAAAGTAGTCGGACGCATTAGTCATGCCTGCAGAGCAGTCATGTGATGTGGTCCTAGGCTTACAACTTATTTCTTAGGCAAATATGCTACAGCCTATAGACATCTAATTAGCGCATGCTATAGGGGGCGTAACAGTTTCGTAGCAAAAGATATATAACGTAAACCACCACCGAGAGCGACAACCCACCGAGAGCGACAAAATCTGCCAAGACCACTCCTCCTCCTTTCATCCTAACATGTCTCAACAACACAACGCGCAATATCAACAAGACGAAGGTAGGGTCCAGCTTGCCCTTCTAGCCTATCGTTCAGATGAATTTCCAAGCCTGCGACGCGCTGCTGCAGCATTCAACGTTAATCATCATACCCTATCTAAACGTGCCAAGGGAATACCATTTCGACTCGAAACACGCGTGAACTGCCTCAAGCTTACTGCAATAGAGGAAGAGACGATTATCCAATACATACTTGACCTTGACGCGCGAGGCTTTGCGCCCCGGCTGTGTGAGGTGGCAGATATGGCTGATAAACTGTTGGGTGTGCGTGATGGAAAGCCAGTTGGCAAGCACTGGGCTGCGCGCTTTGTGACGCGCTCAGATAGGCTCAAGATGGCGTTCAATCGAGCAAAGGATAGGCAGAGGATAATGCAGGAAGATCCTGAGGTCATTGGCGCGTGGTTCAAGTTGGTAGAGGATACCAAAGCCAAGTACGGCGTCCATGACGACGACGTGCACAACTTTGACGAGACTGGCTTCCAGATGGGCGTCATTGGGTCCATGAAGGTCGTCACAGGCTCTGATAGACGTACTCGACCAGAGCTCGTTCAGCCAGGAGATCGCGAGTGGGTTACAGTCATCCAGAGTATCTGCGCTGCTGGCCACGCAACCCCGCCATTTATCATCTACAAAGGGCGTGTCCACATCTCTGCATGGTACGAGGAGGCAGATATACCGCGTAATTGGAAGCTCTCTGTCTCAGAGAACGGATGGACAAACAACGCGCTTGGCCTGGAGTGGTTGAAGCACTTTGACACGCATACAACAGCGCGTCAGGTGGGGGTATACCGGCTGCTCATTTTGGACGGTCACGAGAGCCACCTTAACCAGGAGTTCAAGGACTATTGCTTGGAGAACAAGATCCTTACGCTCTGTATGCCTCCCCATTCATCACACATCCTCCAGCCACTTGATGTGGTCTGCTTCTCGCCATTGAAGCGGAAGTACTCCCAACGCGTCCGAGACTTGGCACGCCGACGCGTCTTCCACATCAACAAGGAAGGCTTCCTACCTGCCTTCAAGGACGCGTTTTTTGACGTATTCACACAGGCTAATTGTCGAAAGGCCTTTGAGGCATCAGGACTAGTCCCTGTCAACGCGCAGGTAGTGTTGGATCGCCTGGAGACACGGTTGCGTACCCCGCCTCAACCCCCACTACCAACAACCCCGTGGCAGTCGAAGACTCCAAGCAATACGCATGAATTTGGGTCTCAGTCAAAGCTTGTGAGCGAGTCTTTTACTCGGTCACCAGTTGCTGCCCAAGCTGGCTTCTCACAGCTTGTAAAGGGAGCTGAACTAATGCTGCATCAAAATGCGCTTCTTGCTGCCCGCAATACTGAGCTTGAAGAGCAATTGGCAGTGATGACCAAGCGGAAAGGGCGCAAAAGGAAGCAGATTCAGCATGGGGGTACATTGGAGTATGGAGTAGGGTCAGCGCAGGTAGCTGCTGAGGCGTCTGTGGTGGCTTTGTCGTCCAAAAGGACTCGAGGTGGTGGTGATCAAGAAATAGCACAACCAGCTCTACGGCGCTGTGGGAACTGTGGAGGGACTGGGCACAACGCTCGTACGTGCAAAAAGGATTCAGAAGACACTTCTGAATCAGATGCGAGCACAAGGTTCATAGGATCCTTGTTTGATAGCGATGAATCTGATAATTCATAACTAGTGTTAGTCGTGCCAAGAGATTTTGTCGCTCTCGGTGGGTTGTCGCTCTCGGTGGTGGTTTACGTTATGCATTGGCAGAATACAGTGACTAGTACTAGTTCTTTAAGATATTGTTGTGAGCTAGAAGCGCAGCTTGCTAGCACGCAGAAAGTCGGGTTACAAGCAGGCTTACCCTTTGTTACCTAGTTTATCTCTACCTTTGGAGAAGACTGATTAGGTTACTTGTCTCTAAGGGTAAGATTTGGGTGTAGTTGCTTAGCTTCTTGCACTATGCAGCCGTGAAGAGCTAGGTTCGATGTCTTTGCTTGAGTTTTCTATGCTCTAATTGCATGGGCTCGCGACTCTGTCCTCTGTAATGAGATTAAAGTCTTCGCGCCTTATCGTATCAATGGCTCCGCTTAATACTGTGTGCTTACACTTGACAGTTATATAGCTAATTAGATTCCTTCTCCAATGCTAACTTTGTTACGCATGCCTGCTCCCCCGCACAACAAAAGCTCTTTGGTCTACAGCCGTTGACTCTTTATCTTCGGCCCGCAGAATTTTCTAGTAATTGTGCCATGGTGAAGTTTAAGGTCTCGAACAACAACTTGTCATACCAGGTGGCCTTTGAAAAGTGGAACATGCATTTGTCTCGGCACGTTAACCAGTCTCCACCTCTGCTTGCTAGCTGACGGCCAAGGGCCTCAGGACCCAATCCTCTAGCCAGGCCTACAAATTCCAGACATGCATTCGACTTCTTTCTTCACACGGATCACCATCGTATACGGCTGTTCCTGAAACTGAGCCTCATCATCGCCCCGTGCCTTCCGACATGCCGCGCCACACCTGTCAGGATCCCCACGATGGACATAGATTTGACGGGGACAGAGGTAGACCTTACGGATGCGGGTGATATAGCTTCGATCCTCGGTTTGGTTGATCGGCAGCGTATCCGGAACTTCGTCGAGGTTGCAGGTTTCAGCGGCGTACGTGTGAGTCACAATGGCTTGGAGGTACTTCTTATCTTTGATCCACTCATGGAGCGATTCGATTTGAAAGTACTCGGCTTCAGCCCCTAAGCAGTTGTACAAATCATAGTCGAAACCGTCAGTCTTGCTGTAGAAAAGAGGGAAGACCTCGGGGCGGCGCATGAAGCGCAGAAGATGTTCGAACAAGTCGGGGTCGGCGTCGAGGAAGTACGCGCCATCGTCTTAAACAGTCCAAGCAAAGCGACCAGACATCTGGTGGCGAAAAAGGCCTGATTCAGCGCGAAGGGTGTCAGGCCTGGTTTGAAACTTGCGACCACCAACGTTTAACGTTATAATCGCGGGAAAGGCTGAGTCCATATCTGTTGCTTTCGATTTCGCACTATCTGCCGGGAGCTGTTCCGTATCTATTGTCTTGCCTCTGATGCTTTCGATGTGATCGGTTTTCTGAGTTGCTTCGTAATTGGTATCGATCCAGTCCAGAGCATGTACGGTATCTGAATTGAAACCTTTCACGAACTTGCAGCAAGTGTCGTGGCATATATGAAGGACGTGAGATTGATGTTTGAAAACAGAATCTCATATGAACGTTTACGATGACCATGGACATACGATTCGGGTTTCACATTCCTGCCTCCATCTCATTTAAATATATGTCGAAACCGACTGGAGGAATCACTTGGCAGAAGAGTCAAAATCATTGCTGGTGCGACAACCGCTTACAGATTCCGATGATCTCGGTTGAATCTCTCATAGGCAAGCAGAGGAGCCGGTCCGAATATGGCAGGGACATACGCAAGCTATAACGACATTAGTATAAGTTTACCTCGGCACCATCCTTCGATAAGAGAAACTGTAACCTCATTGCAGCGGCTGAACGCCCCGACCCAACGGGCACAACTTATTGAATGTTATCCTTAGCGTAGGACCCCAGATATTTGCCTGCCTCACACTAGCGCGCCCGACTTCGAATAACGTCGCGCGCGGAATATAAACTTCGATTTTTGACGCTACTTTGCCGCCAGGCTCGATCAAGATAAGCTGAGGCACCAGCCAGACGGGCACAGGGCTCTTTGAAGCGCCGCGAGAAAGCAAAGGGTCAATAACGTTGTCGCTATCGCCGCTCTCTTCTATCTTGCCGTCTTCGGTCTTCGTCGCTTGCGGCGCTGCTGTCGACGTCTTTGTCTAGGTCGACAGCCTTGCTTTCCAGCTGATGGGGCTGCCAGGGATGCCTTGTGGGCCAAGCTAGGCGGCTAAGGCTATGCTCACCTCGTGAACCGGATTCGATAGCTTACTCGTTTAACATCTGAGATTGTCGTACACCTTCATGTGCTAAATCGGGAGTTGAAGCGGCTGTGGTGACTCTCGTATCTTCAGCGCTTCTGGACGACTACGCGATTGAGCTACTGGTTACGTAGCTGGTGCACGTCGAGGTAAAAGCCACAAACCGTAAGATAGAAGCAAACTATGCAGGGTTCTACACATTGAAGATGACGATAAGACAAAAAAAAAAAGCATCGTGTGTTTGCACACCTGTAAACGTGTTCCTATAGTACCCCTCGAACTCGTAGTTGAATAACGATGAGTTCTTCCATGTATTGAGACCCACACTATGCTAGAAATCGCCAAGCAGACATCTCAAGTGTCATAAAAAGGCCAGGCATTGGCTGCAGTCTTTCCAACTGTAGTCAGATAAATGTTAAGCGCGATAAGGACAGGCAGTATTTGCCCCATCTGTGGAGCTATTGAAATTCACGACAAGTCGGCTGGCAAGGTCAAGCGTTGCACTTTCGGGAGACCAGATCTACCAAACTTTTCTTGACACGCATGGTTCCTGCACCTATGGACACCTCAACTTTTGATAGTGTTCTGCCAGCGAACGAGTAGATCTACGAATCACGGATCGATTTTGACCTATAACCCAGCTGATAAGTCATATCCACGAGTATCTGATTGGACACGCAGGTTGTAGAACAGAATCCTGCCTTTGGCCTACATTCTGATTCATGGAGCTGGCTCCAGACAGGAATGCGAGGAACTGTACAATGAGCTGAACCTCGTGCAAAGTTTCACAAGGATCCTGGTATGTTACTGTTGCCAAATCACAGGATCCTCATACACTGTCCTTACCCCACACAGTTAGATCACTCCTTGATACAGTATATAGTCTCGAGAGCTTTACTCTCCTTAAAGCACACAGCTCTCATTCTTCTTGCAGACTTCATGTTCTCACACCATCGCTTGCTGAAGTGCAAGGCGCGATTAGTAGTCCGAGGCGATCAACAACGCAATATAACCTCGCAAGACACTTACGCGGCCACGCTTGCCAGCCGGTCATTCCGAATGATGATGGCAATAGCAGCTCACAATGATATGGAGCTCAAGCAATACAACGTCACCAACGCGTTCGTCCACGCAACAATGGATCGAGAGGTTTACATGAGAATGCCTCGAGGCTATCAGAAGCCTGGAACCATACTGCAAGTGAACAAGGCACTGTACAGCCTTCGCATTTCACCACTCCTCTGGCAGAAAGAATTCACCGCTACGCTCAAAGCACTAGGCTTCCAGACAGTGCCTCACGAGCCGTGCTGCCTAATCAAGGATGGAGTTATTGTATTCTTCTACGTCGACGACATCATACTCGCGTATCACAAGAGGAAAGAGCAAGACGCTCAACACGCAATCAAGCGCTTACAAGACAAGTACACTTTCACCGGAGGAAACGACCTCCAATAGTTCCTCAGCATGGAAATTGTACGGGACCGAACGACCCGCAAGATACAACTGTCACAGGCCTCCTACTCGGACAAGATTAGCCGACTAGCTGACAGGACAAACGTTCGACATGACACTCCAATGGCTGCGATCGAATTATTGCCAAGGAAAGGGTTGGCAACGCCAACTGAGATTAACAAATTTCAACGCAAGATCGGATCGTTGCTCTTCGCTGCGGTCACCACAAGGCCAGACATTGCCTTCGCAACATCACGATTGGCTCGAGTTCTGTCAAACCCGGGGCCCGATCACCACAATGCAGCGGACCGAGTTCTCCTATACCTTCAAAGTACAAAGCAGCGAGCACTACAGTTGGGAGGTGACACTGGACTCCAGATCGCAAGCGACGCATCCTTCGCTGACAATACCATGGACCGCAAGAGCTCCCAAGGCTACGCTATCAAGCTCTTTGGCGGACTTATCGCCTGGAAGGCAAACAAGCAAGACACTGTAACAACATCAACTACCGAGGCCGAGCTGCTGGCTCTCTCTCAGGTAGCAAAGGAGGCACTCTTCATCTCAAGATTACTCCGCGAACTCCAGATCGAACTGGACGCACGCACTGTGACTATCCAGTGCGACAACAAGCAAACGATCCGCTTGGTGACCGAGGAGGTCTCCCGGCTCCAAACCAAGCTTCGTCATGTAGACATCTACAACCACTGGATTCGACAAGAAGTATCAAAGGGAAAGATCAAAGTGGAGTACGTACAGTCAGCCGAGATGATTGCCGACGGCCTTACAAAGGTGCTCCCCGGGAGCAAATGGGAGGGCTTCCTCCGACAACTTGGATTGGTCGATATGGAGACCAAGGAGGTAACGAATACCGTACCTCTCGAGGGGATTCAAGAGCGACTTGAAGACCTCACAATCGCATAAGTACCAGCTTGAAGAGTTTCCAAGCTGAAGGGGTGTGTCAGATAGAACAAGCTGTAGTGAGGTCGGAGCAGGGACCACCCGGCTTGGCACACTAGCAGAGAAGTTAGAACCAGCTGAACTCAGCGGATACGACATCATCAATATCATCAAGTTACATCAACATCTCTTCATCATACCATCTGACAACCTCTTAAAAGTACTCTAGGCACTGAAAAATAGGGTTAGAGTAGGACCTTTTGTCAGATACAAGGATGGAGAGGCCAGAGGTCGAGATGGTGCACGGTCTGGTTACACAAAGCTCGCGTAAAAACACACAAGCATAGATTTAGAAAAAGGGAGACAAGAAGTCACCAACACAATACAAGCATTAATTCTGACACCTTTAGACGGACTATTAAATACTTTAATCTCCTCTTATAACTCCTATTCTACTAGACTCGACTCTTCGACTATAATTTCCTTTTTAGCTTAATAATCTAGTAGATCTATTTACTACTACGGTTACTTTTTATATGTAAGTATAATCTACAACTTCATTAAAGCCTTATATTACGTTTTTAGTGTGTTTTCGGGTAACTGGTTCGCTTAGGGTGACCGGTTCGCTTAGGGTGACCGGTTCGCATAGGAAATACGTTAGAACTCTAATGCAAAAATTAGCAATTTAACATTAATTCTATATTTACAATTCGTAAATAGGGTTTGAGCTACTTCCTTGAGAGCTCCGGAGCTTCCGAAGTGCTTTTAAAGGGAGAGAGGAAGGAGTGCCTCCCTCCTTAACCATCACCGACAGCAACCACAAACCCTGGCCCGTCACAGCTTCAACCCCGCAACAGTTTCATGACATATTTATTTTTAATATTGGACGCCAACCTCCTCTAGAAAGAGATACACATCTATTGATCAATTCCCTGCATTTCTAGGATGGCGGTAGACGAGGTAGCACTCACAGGCTTAATCATCGCGCTGGTAGCTTTGGTTATTGCATTCACTCAGCTTCTCCAGCAGATCTTTGCAACAGCCGAGGGGTATCGCAACTGTCAGGCCCAAGTAATGGGGCCTTGGGCGGGGCGTGAGACAGCCAAGGCACCTAAGCTTACCAAACGTCGTCCTGTGTGGAGCCAATTCCGACTTCAGACGCGTTTCATTGTTCCTTATATTACCATGGATACATGCAACCACGGGAACAATATCTACTGTATTACGGGTAGCAATGGGTCTCGCGCAGTGACTCATTGCCCGGATCTCTATCAAGGGAAATGGCCTGGATTGAATCGAGCAGGGGATATGGTCTCGTGGATCTTCTTTCTCGATCAACTGCATCGCTTAGGATCTGCCTATCCAGAATGGCAATTGTACGAAATTCGACACAATCCCAAATTGAGGCAAATCTACGGTCCATGTTTAGTGCCTCTGGAACGAACTTGGGACTTCATGTCGCCAGATGTTATTAAACCTTTAGCCGGTGTGTGATACCTCTTTTCGGTATCTTTCAACTTTGTTAACATTACTCCTATAGTGTGTACCCTCGGATCCATAGCTGTCATATGTCGGCGTCTGGGAATGGTCTGGACGCATTTCAAGCCCGATGATTCAGTATTGCGAGCTGAGGGGAAAAAAATGACAATCACTTCAACCAACATTCGCTCTATAGGAATAATCATGCAGTTCAGCATGGCTATGCGGGAAAGTCCAGAAATCCCAAGAAGCGAACTCTATATCCCTTCCTGCGAAGCCGACATGATGGGCTTTGGCATTGTCCCGGTATGGTACGCAGGCGGTATCTTCGGACAGGATTCGGAGCGGTCAATCTCGGTTGGTACACTGGAAGACTGTTTGCAGACAATGGAGATACTCTGCGGGCAGTGTCCGGCTACCACGCGCCTTCAGGAGCACCTTCAAAATGGCAGATGGATTCCAGGATTCTCGGATATTATTCCTCTCGCTTCACCTTTTATGTTCCGCAGAGAATCGACCATTACGCGCATACCAAAGCCATTTGACTATGTGGTCGGCCAGACCGTTTTTCGGGAAGGCTTTCTTGTGTTCTGCCACCGTCTAGAGGAATACATCAAAAAAGGGATTGTGGACGACCAAGCTGCGAAAGTACTAGCATGGTTTAATAGGCTCGGTCAATACGAGGAGTGGCATGACGAGAGCAAGATAAGGTCTACTAATGATCAAAATGCGACCTTTCTCGCCTCCGTCTACGACTTAGGTGTGAAAGCGGAAGAATATCTGAGAGACCTTAATGACAGCGGCCGGCTCTGCTATGAAGATCTTATGCGCTCCCACATTGAGCGCGCCATATACTACAAAGACGACGCTTCTCGACGCATTCGGGACGGGAATGCGCGACCCACTTACGGCGGAAATGTGGTAGGAGACGGCGCATGGAAATTGGAAGGAATGCACAAGTACTTCGACTACATCGAGCGGCCTGAACTAATCCTTGCGAGCATGAAGGCGCATGGATATAGCGATTCGCATGAATTATTGGCAGGGGCGTGGTTTACCATGATCTTTCGAGCTTTTTGTTGGCACCGCTGCCATTATATGGTCGGAGGACCGAGAGTTGCAACTCAGTACTGGGGTAGTCGTTTCCCTATCTATCTTGCATAATTCGATTTCCAGGCTAGTCAGCTGAAAACCTTCAATATGCATCATAAAAACTACTTCCAATGCTTCTCTATTGTAGTTGACATAGTGCGTCTGGATTCACAGGATGCGCATCTATCTACCGGGGACGGCCACCCATAAGCCGCCAAGTTGAGGTCTTCGATAGAACGCCGATGAATGTTCACGAGGGCCCCTGCCAATCTTTACAAGCCTGTTTCCGAAGCAATGACACTATTGAGATTGGTGTACTACGCATTCTAGGACATCGACATTCTAAGACAGCGCCTAGATTTGAGGGAGTATGTAGGCAAGTATGAGGTGTCGGAGACAAATATGTGTATTGGTGTGTTTTACTAAGATGTCCGTGATGTAAGCTTAAATACATGGAGTAGTGGGCTGTTTAGTATAGCTCATTACGCGTTAACCACCCTTAGGAATCTGCAATGGTAACCCTGGATAGCAAGCGAACTGGATGCGACTTAGTCTACAAGCGAAGTGCAGGCCTCGACCCTCTATTCACACACCTCGGACATCATCGCGATGCTTTTGATAGCAGCTAAACCTGCTCCACTGCGGTATTGCCGGTTTCCATCTTCTTGATTTTGTTAACCAGATTCTTGTCTTTCTTCCTCTGCCTTCTCTTCTCCAGCTTTCCCTTCACAGCCGCTTAGATTCTAGAGCAATACATGACCGACGAGAACAGCGCACTAGCCAGCCACAGTACCGCATTGACGAGGTTACACCAGCCAGCCAATCTCATACGCCCAAAGTCTGCAACTGCATAGTCTGCCGGAACTTCGCCGCTCAGATACACGCTGTAGAAGATGCCAAAGCAAGCGATCCACAAGATCGCTAATGTCCACTCAAAAGCCCAAATGAACCGATAGTATCGTACAGTCACGCAGTCGATGATCAGAGTTAAGAGAGTGAGACCGAAGACGACTTCTGCATAGATAAAATTGGTAGTTAAGGCAGAGTATCGGTGGTCGAGTTTGATGGCGTAGGAAATGCCCAAAGCAAGGGCGAACGCGAATTGCAGGAGGCCGAAGGTTAGCCAGAAGAGCGAGACAGCGCGCTCGTTTCGCCTAGCAATAATAACGGCTTTGAACGAGCTTAGGTTGATAAAGTGTGTTTCGAAATAGGGTGGAGGCGGCATCGACAATTTTAAAAAGGATGAAGCAGAATCAGCACTGTCGTAGTCTGATCCAGCTATGCTTTCTTTATTAAGGTTGCTGAGCTTCTTAGCTTCGCTCATGTTGCTGACCTTCTCAACTCTGCCCATGCTGTTGATCTCCTCGGGGACTTCCTTAGATTCGAAACGAATTGAGATTGGAAACGATAGGGTGAAGTTAAGAGGACAAGGCGAAGAGGAGACTTTGCACAGAATATATACGGACCGTTCGACACGAGCTGACGTGGCTTGCTTTAAATGATCGCAGTTCATGGGCTATAGAAACTGAAGTGAGATCACACGTGTGATACGTTCGACGCACTGTAGCGCACTGTGTGCCGATCGCTCTTGCGATACGTTATCTTATACTTATTTAGGTCTAGCCGTATCTATAAGAGTACATACGAGCCTCTTGGCATACCATGCCAGGCTCGTTGAGGTTTGCAGGGCCCGTAAAACCTAGGCATGTAGAGCGCAAGTGCACCATTGAAGTTGCTTCAAGATGCGAAGAATGATGAGGCATCTCCCCTTAACCTCGTTCTATCTTCAAATACGCCTTTAGCTTTGAAAGCCTTTGTAGCGTGCCAAAGCAAGAGGACTTCACTTTTTGGTATCGATGCCCTTTATCGCACGCATACGTCCGATAGAGACGCCGTTCGGCTAACCAACACCCAGGCGCAGCACCCACTGCCACTGAGGCATCATGGCGACACCGTGGCCTGGTCGGTCGACGTGGTCAAGCCCAATTCTTGAGCACGCTATGTGCCCAGTCGTCCGCGAACTGTCGCAGCGCCTCGACTTCTCTGCTGCTTGCCGTCTTGATGTTCAGGACTCCGCTCTTCAGCTGGCTGGACGGGACGATCTTCCTACTAAATAACCTCTTAATGCCTACCTTCTTGATGCTTACTCACTTACTGCATCCCTTTCTCATGCTTACGTCCCTTCTTTAGGCTTACCTTCCTTCCTTCCTTCCTTATGCGTCCCTACTTTATGCTTACCGTTGCACTCTCGGACGGGTTGTTAATCCTAAACCCTTAATGCTTCGATTTGAGACCAGACTTGGACTAGACAGTTTATACAACCTTTCTTTTTTGCTTTAATCTCGATCGTAGGTCGTAGTGGGCAGTGTCTTCATGCAAATAAGCAAGATGCCAATGTGAGCTAGGCCTACAATGGGGTGCATATCCGATTTTGTCATAAGGTGTTAGGGATGCACCGTTACACTTCGTCGTCGTCGTCGTCACTTCATTTACCCTGACCTCTCCCGTAGGATATGCAGGCTACCACTACTACAGTCTATCCTTCTACAGCTACTCTACACTGTATCGCTACATGCACGACATTCTAGCCTCGTTGTGGCCTGTGATGGTCGCCTTACCCGCGACCCCTCTTCTAGGGTCGCTCTAGAACCCTTGATGTGAACCTCTTGGACGCTTCCGCGAAGTCGAGTACCGCCTCCAGCACACTATCGTTGCTTTTCCATCCTTTCGCTTGTCCTTGTCGCTTACCTCCCAGCATCTCTGCGATGCTGTTGAACGCGTCTCCTATCCTGCTCCGAAGCTGCTGCCTGGGTTCTCTCAGCCTCGGCCAGTCCACCAGCACGTGCACAACCGTCTCCCTCGCCCCACACTCGCACTTGTCCTCCTCTCTGAAGTGAAAGATCTTCGCATGTTGTCAAAATGTGTGGGGTGTAAGAGTTGTCGCATTACTCAAGCTAGGCTCCCGAACTAGACATTGGCGCTATTCAGTCACGTGGCTAAAGTCACATAACCATTGCCTTCATCGCCTATCTTGACAACAGGCTTGCAACGATTTCCTCCACCAGGGCCTTTGTGCCCATAGTCATGCATTATAGTAGCAGGAAAGTTTGACAGCGCGAATTAGGCAGAAGGCTAATATTAATCAGCCTATATTATATATTCCTAGCATTACAAGACCCCGCATCTTAACATTAGCTACTAGTAGTTTCTTAGCCAATAGCACTAGATACTTTAGTATATAGGTAACTAGTAGAGGATAAAGCAGGTGCCTAGTTCTTAAAGGGCCTATTAAGCCACTAGTAACACTGTCTAAGCGTATAGTAGTAGCTTAATATAGATAACTATAGCTTGCTTACTATAGTATATATAAATTATATAGAGTAAGTGTTGCTATAAATAATATATATTACTAGAGTAATATTACTAGCTATTAGCATATTATATATTATTATATAATATTATTAGGTTCTAGTTATTAATAGAGTATTTTTAGGATATCTAGTATATAATACTAGCTATAATATATAAAATCCCCCTATTTTAGAACTACTTAAATTAATTAGCTAAGGAGCCTCTAGTACTCTAGTAGGAAAAAAAGTTCTATAGGTTAGTACCTAGAGTAGAAAGATATAAGTAAAGGTCTTAATTAGTAAAACTAGTCTACCTTAGATAGTAGAGTACTATAGTAGTATACTAGGCTTCTAGAGCTAAATAGCTCTTATTCTACTTATAGGATAACTATAGGTAAGCTCTATTATAACCTTAGGTAAGCTTTATTATAACCTTAGGTAACTAAGCTTACTAAGCTACTCTAACCTATTAGAGTATATTCTAACTAATATAATACTAATATTTAGGTCTAAATATTATTAAAATAAGTATAGTATTAGAGTTATATAACTAAATTAGGCCTAACACTTATAGCGCAAGAAAACTACTATTTTTCTTTCTTTTCTCTTATCTCTAAGAGGAACCTACCTACTTTTCTCTCTAATAGCCCTACTCTATAGGTTAGTATAGAATTTAAGAGTATAGAGTAGAGAGAAGAGGAGAAGAGAGATAATAGCTAGAGGCATACCTTAAGATAAGCCTTTAGGGCACGCTAGCTAGTAAGAGAAAAAAGAGGTAGCTTTCTCTTCTTAAAAGTAGTTATAGAAAAAATATACCTTAAATTTACTCTCTCCTCTTCTATCTCTATCTCTTATTTATTTTATATACTCTTTTTTAAAGCCTAGCTCTACTATAAATAGCCTCTTCTCCTCTATCTACCTATACTTTTCTCTCTTCTTAACCTACTCCTTTTCTACCTCTAACTACTTCCTTCTTCTTACCTACTTACTTTTAAGGCTACTTACTATCTACTTAAGCTAACTACCTACTAGATCTAGTTATCTATATAGAGGTACTAGGCTACTTTCTAGCCTACTAAATATAACGTACCTCACGGGCGAGCCGGTCACCCGAGCGAGCCGGTCACTTTTGCCAAGACCACACCAAACTTCACTCTACCTGCAATGTCTCAACGCAGTAACGCAACAAGGCCCTTAAACGAAGCAGATATACAGCTTGCCCTCCAGGCTATTAAACAAGACGCGACACTGTCTCAGCGACGCGCTGCAGCTATCTACAAAGTCTCTCAAAGCACGCTTAGTGATCGACTTGCTGGAACCTCCCCACGACGCGATTGCAAGCCCAACTCAATGAAGCTGAAAAGCACTGAAGAGGAGGTGATTGTCCAGCATGTATTAAAGCTGGACGCGCGAGGATACTCGCCCCGGCTTGCTGATGTGGAGGATATGGCTAATTCTCTCCTTGCTGAGCGCCACCAGCCCCCTGTTGGCAAGAACTGGGCTAGCACCTTTGTTAAGCGTCGGCCAGAGCTGAAAGTCAAGTTCAATCGGAAGTACGACTACAAGCGAGCCCTCTGTGAGGATCCCGGGGTGATTCAGGGCTGGTTCCGCCTTGTAGAGAATACCAAAGCTAAGTATGGTATTCTGGATGACGACACCTACAACTTCGATGAGTCTGGGTTTATGATGGGCGTTATATCCACAGGAGCTGTTGTCACAGGCTCTGAGCGTCGAGGAAGGCCAAAGACAGTGCAGCAGGGCGACCGAGAGTGGACTAGTATCATCCAGGGCATCAATGCAAAGGGGTGGGCCATCCCACCCTTTATCATCTTCTCTGGCAAGCACCACCTCTCTGCCTGGTACAAAGAGCCTAGTATACCTAACAACTGGGTTCTTAATGTCTCTAACAACGGCTGGACAAACAATGAGCTTGGAGTTAAGTGGTTAAAGCACTTTGATGAGCACACCAAGGCGCGCACTGTTGGCAGCTATCGGCTGCTTGTTCTGGACGGCCATGAGAGCCACAACTCGGTTGATTTCCACCAGTACTGTGAGGAACACAAGATTATCACTCTGTGTATGCCTCCACACTCGTCGCACCTGCTGCAGCCGCTTGATGTGGGATGTTTTGCCTCTCTGAAGAAGGCATATGGCCGCCAAGCTGAGCAGCTAATGCGGAGCAAGATTACTCGCATCACTAAACTTGAGTTCTTGCCGTGCTTTAAAGCAGCTTTTGACGCCTCAATCACTAAGAGCAACATACAGGGAGGATTCAGAGGTGCTGGCCTGGTCCCACTTGACCCAGAGGCTGTGATATCAAAGCTCGAAGTGCGGTTGTGTACTCCACCACTACCTACTGTGGATGAGAGTACGTGGGAGTCTAGAACACCAAGCAACACCCTAGAATTTGGGTCACAATCGAAGCTGATTCGAGAAAGGATTCAGAGACACGCTGACAGCTCGCCAACTTCAATGGTTAATGCCCTTAATCAGCTCACCAAAGGCGCAGAGATGATAGCGCATTCACTAGTTTTGGTGCGCAACCAAGTTGCAGACCTTGAAGCAGCTAATGAGGCCGCTACACGCCGTAAATCACACAAAAGAAAGCGAATCCAGCGTGAAGGGACACTAACGTTTAGTGAAGGATTGCGGCTAACTACTCTAAAGGAGTTTAACGCTCGCAGCGATGGAAAGAAGGCAAAGAAGAGAGCGCGTGTTGAACCTGGCACTCAGCCTTTAAGACGCTGTGGCACGTGTGGTGAGGCAGGGCACAACGCGCGAACATGCAATAATGATGCGCAAAGTACTGTAGATTAGTTTAATACACTTTAGCCTACAGTACATTCTAGTTGTACACTGTAGTGTTGCAAAGTAGTTGCAGTGTTGGTGTGGTCTTGGCAAAAGTGACCGGCTCGCTCGGGTGACCGGCTCGCCCGTGAGGTACGTTACTAGATAGCAATCTTACTTACTCTTATTCTTTACTACTTTAGTAGTATAAGGCTATATAGCTATAGTAGAAGAGACTATACCTGCCTCCTAGCTGCCTAGAAGACCCTCTATTTTAATACTTACCCTATCTTAATATATACTAAGGCTAATACTAGAGCCTAGGAGCTATACTACTACTAAAGGAACTAGCTATACCTACCTACTCTCCCTCCCTCTATTCTAGCACTACTAGTCTACTAGGCCCTTTACTATATACTTACTAATACCTTTTTAAGTAAGTACTACTAATTTCTTAGCTACTACCTTTACTATATATATATATACTACTATACT
This sequence comes from Phoma sp. XZ068, assembly GCA_004835665.1. Taxonomy (NCBI): domain Eukaryota; kingdom Fungi; phylum Ascomycota; class Dothideomycetes; order Pleosporales; family Didymellaceae; genus Phoma; species Phoma sp. XZ068. Next base: position 11,802 of record RBKR01000030.1, on the reverse strand, counting down.
ATATATAACTAGAGGCCTAAGCTAAAGTATAGTTATACTATTAAGCTTACCTTAAAAGAGAAGCTTCTTTAGAAGCTAGATATACCTTACTAGTGCTTAAGAAATAATAGCCTTACTAGTTAGCTCTAGTATATTACTCTTAGAGTAGAAGAGGGAGAAAGAGAAAAAAAAAAGAAGTAGAGAGTGCTATAGCTACTACCTCTACTATAGCTAGTAATAGTAGTATATTTACCTAACCTTTCTACTAGACCTAGGTAGACCTTAAGGCCTAGCTTAACTAAGTAGCTAAGGTAAAGTAGGTAGGTAGAGTACTTACTATAACTACTTCTACCTACTACCTAATCTATAACTTACTCTAGGTTAAGAAGATAGGCTAGGCTACCTACCTATAGAGCTATAGCCTACCTAAGGTTACTTAGCTACTAGCCCCTCCCTTTACTAGCAAGCCTAGGCTAGCTACCTTATACTAGGCCTTTAATACCTTAATTAAGTCTATATATAAGCTTATTCTAGAGAATAAAAAGATTAATATCTTTACTCTATATAAGGTAAATAGCTTTATAGCTAGTTAGCCCTTTAAAGCGCCCCTACTTACTAAGCTAGTTAAAAGTACCTACTAGAAGTATAAGGCTATCTAGTACTAGCTACTAAGCTATATATATTAACTTACTATAGTACTTAAGGGACTAGCTTTATACTACTTTCTTACTCCCTGCTAGCAGCAGGCCCTAGCTAACCTACTACCTTCTATTAGCTATAGCTAGCGTCCTTACTAGCAGCCTAACCCAGATGGGTAGGCCAACCATTCCAATGGTTGATTTAGGGGTACGGATTTGTTAGGGACCAGGGCTACAGATTTGCCGCGGATATCTTATCATGGGTACGGTTGGTTTTTCTCCCAACTACGGTCGTTCTGCAACAACAGATTGGATCTGCTTCAAACTTGGACATATGTTTTGCGACAATAACCCGCATTACCTGTGCAAGTTGTAGCGAAATCGGCTTTGTAAATCATGGGGGTAGGGTTTAATGTTGTGGTTAGGGTTGCGCTAGCGCGCGGACAACAACTGCATCAACACAGCAGAACATCAACACTGTAAACACCAACGCAAGAAAGTAACACACTAAATGCACAGCACAGAGCAATTGATTACAGCACACTATGTGCCTGCAAAAGGCTTACAGAGCTCGATCAAGGTAAGCTGGCGCATTGCACGGGCGGCCGCAGGGCTGTTTGTAGTCCTTTGGGAGGGCGCAGGCTTGACGCTGTGGTTGTCACCATCTTCGCCGTCTTCCAGCTCGCTGTCTTCAATCTCCTCCACTTGCGTCGCTGATGTCGGCGTGTTTGCCTCGATCGACAGCGTTGCCTTCTCGCTGATGGATCCGCCAGAGATGCCTTCTGAGCCTAGCCAGGCGTCCAAGGCCATGCTTGCTTTGTGGGCCACCGGATTCGCCTTCGCAACCAACGTGAGCCAGATGTGCCAGAAGGGGATGCGGAGATCGTTCTCGACCCACGAGTTGGAGATGATGTCGTGCGGCATCAGGCAGAGCATACCCCAGCCAAGCTGCTTGGCTGCTTCGTACCAGCGGAGCGCTTGGTGCAGCCGCTTCTTGAATCGCTGACGCTGCTGACGCCCCGACGTAGCGGTGACGGACAGCAGCAGGGCGTCCATGGCCTCGGAGCTGACTTTGCCCCTGCCGCCTCGGTTCTTGGCATCCCTGCTGCGGGCGACGTCTTGCTCCTTGATCTGGTCCATCCTCTCGGTGTACGCCTTGCCGAGGAAAGCCATGGCCCAGCGGTACTTGATATGGATGATATCCAGCTCCTGCTCGTAGCGATCGCACAGGCTCCAGGCGGAGGCGAGCGCGCTCTTCGGCACCGTCGAGGCACTGCTCTTCTGCGACAGCGACCAGCGGGTGCGCGAGGAAGCGGGCGGGCGATCCTCCACGGACTCCTGCGCAAAGGGTGAACCTTGTGTGCGCCAGCTCCGCAGAAAGGCAGCCGCAGAGGCCTGGGAGGTATTATTGCCGATGGAGCGGGCCTTGTCGAGCATGCCAGAAGCTGTCAGGTAAGGCGCTGGGGCACTGCTGTACAGGTTGTCGCCATCATCGACCGGCTGCTTGAGGATCCAAGAGATGAACGGCTCATCCTGCCGCGAGATGGAGGCATAGGCACCGTGTTCCCTGCGAGACGCTGAGTCGGGCGGCGGTACCAACCCAAGGTCCTGTTTCTTCTGCGCTCGTATGAGCTCCAGCTTCCTGGCGCGCTCCCGCTCAGCACGGCGGTTTTTGTTAGAGACGCTTGTGATCTGGGCGGGTTCCTCCTGTCCAACCTGTCCATGGACGGGCTCTTTGGGGTCCTCGGCCGCCTCGGGTTCGCAGGGCGGCGCAAGCTGCTCAGGTTCCTCCGCTTCGTCCTCTGCTTCCAGCGGCGTCGCAGGGCTGGGAGGCTCGGTGGCTTGTCGGAGGCGCTTCAACGGCCGCGCTGAGCTGGATGCAGCAGCACGCTTTGTCGACGGTGGTGGGGAATCGCGGGGCCGCTGCGCTGAAGGGGGTTCCTTCTGGAAGCCGTCGCTCGGGCTGCTGGCAAGATCCTGCGCTGCAGAGACCAGCCGGGCCCAAGCATCAGCAGGCAGCGCGTCCTCGTCGAGCGTCTCCTTCAACAGCCATATCGCCGACAGCGCGGAGTGGGCGACAAAGACAGGCTTGCAGACACTCGTCTCGGCCGGAATCAGCCAGCCTGCGCTGTGCGGGCGCAATAGAGCATCACGCTGCGAGTCCGAGACAGTGGCCTTGTTCCAAAACAGCTTTCGGTAGTCCAGGTTCGGCGGGTCGTATGCGAGCCTGTGGGCAAAGCTCGACTCGCTGGCTAGCGGGAAGCTCCGGGGCCCGCCATCGAATTGCTCGGCGGCATCTTCCAACGCGGAGATCCAGGGTAGATTAGATGGTGACATAACTGTTTGTTTGTTGATGTAGGAGATACGGCGGAAGAAGAAGGATGTTCGTTGGGTTCAGCCCCTGACCAGGGTAACGGACCGAACGGAGATCAGCCCGTACAACATGAGCGGGCGCACAAGCTGGGGTGCGAAACTCAACATAATTCAGAGATAAGAGCAGTCGCCTCAAGGAAAAAAAACACACACAGAGGCTCGCAGAGGACCGCTAACATGTCAGAAGCCACCGTTGAGCATCAGTACTTTGAGCACTTGGCTGAGTACCAGGTAGCAGTGTGCAAGGAGTGCCGGTACGCAGTATGGCCGGACCAGATCGAGAGCCACTTGCAGAAGCAACACAAGAGGCCGCCAAAAAACGTTAGAGCTGTAGGGGATGCCGTCCGTCAGTGGGCGGGCTTGCTACAGTACCCCAGCGAGTGGACGGTACCAGACAACAACGTGCAGCCCATCCCCCAGCTGCCAGTATACGACGACGGCTTGCTGTGCCAACTTGAGCCCGAAAAATGCCGGCACATTGCAAGAACCATCGACTCGATCAAAAAGCACTGGCGCAAAGACCACAACGGCTGGTCGCTGGGAAAAAGGCAAGGACGCCCCAGCCGAACTCGGGCAGGGGCGTTGCAAGCCCAGATGGAAGACGGCTGCAAGCGCGTACACTGCCAGCGACTTTTCGGCAGCCGGCACGGATCACAGTACTTCGAGGTGCGTCACAACCCAGACAGCGGTCCGCAACCCGTCCCCACAGAGGGCGAGGCGGCGTGGGCGCGCGTGGGCGAGGAGATGGCCAAGACGTGGGCCAACGTCGAGGACCGGGCGAAGACAACGATCGAAGACGGGGAGAAGGACGAGGCGGCCCCATGGCTGGAGCGGACTGGGTGGCTGCCGTACTTGAACAAACTGGATCGTCCCGAATTGCTGGCGAGCATTGAGGAGCCCAACATAGACCCGGAGAAGGACGAGGAACCCGTCGAGGCTGCAATTTGGAACGCCATGGACGGACTGGCCCGCGTGAGCCAGGCGTCGGTCATCGAACGGACGGGCATATTCGTGCGTATGGAGGCGATCCGGACAGAGAAGCATCAGACCAGGTACACGCCGCTGCAGGCGTACATGGACGACAAGTCGATCAAAGAGCGATCACGCCCGTGGAAGCAGATACTGATGTTTTTTGCACGGACGCAGAGGGAGCACCGTTGGAAGAGCCCCAAGTACCGCTTCACACAGCAGCAGCGCGAGGCGTGGGAGGCATTGATCGAGCAGGCAGAGAGAGACGTAGGTGGGGTAGAGATGGGGGTAGCCGACGAGGACCAGAACGAGGACGGGGAGGACGAGGAGGACGAGATGATGATCGATGAGCTGGACGACGAGCAGGACCCGTCCGAACGCGACAATGAGCCCGAGCACGCGAAGCTGGGGCCGGTCGAAAAAGCGTGCTTGGACTTTTGCATGGCGCTGCTCAAACAGACCATCCGCCGCAAGGAGTACGACTGCGCGCTGGTGTGCGCGTTGGCTGTGCTTGGCGTCAAGGAGGACGGTTGGAAGGGCCCCGAGCTGTACCCGCCGATCTTGTCGTCCGTGATCAAAATCACCCGTTTCATGGTCGTGCAGCACGCACTGGAGCTGTCCGAGCCGTTTGAAGAGGAGGTGTTCGACGACGACAGCGCGTACGGGGGGAGCGACAGCGGCAGCAGTCCCCCCAGCCCGCGTCGACCAAAAGGCTGCTTGGAGTTTGTGCAGCAGATGATGGACAGCTTCATGGTGCGAGGCAGCCACAGCCCGATGCAGTGGATGCTCGACTTACGCACGTACGGGCTGAAGGTGCACTACAACACCACGTCGCGTGGCCACGTCGAGTGGATGGGGAAGGATGAGCTGCTGTACAAGAACTTGCACTTCACCATGGCCCAGTTCCGCGGGATGGTGCACGGTATGCAGGCGGAGGCTAAGCGGCTACTGGTGGAGGAGTTGCTGTTTTGCGGCAAGCAGACAGCAGGCCAAGTGCCCCAGATCCCGTGGGAGCAGCTGCGCGACAACCCGACCGATGAGCGGCCAGGGTGGAACTTTTTGAAAGACCACCGCACGCGCATGCCCGTAGATGGGGAGAAGTGGTTGTTTGAGCGCGCGGGGCAGGACGCCAACGTCAGGGAAAGGTTCATCAAGCCAGGAAGCCGTTCAGGCATCGACCGGAAAGAGGTGGAGCGGTACATGGATCGAGTGATTGCGTTTCGAGAGAAGCTGGCCGCGTTGGTGCACATGGCAGAAGGGCAACCCGCAAGGTGGCCAGAGCTGGGCAGCGTTCGACACAGCAACACCATCAAGGGGGGCCACCGAAACATTTTCATCGAGGACGGCATGGTCGCGTTCGTTACGCGGTATCACAAAGGGTATGCCGTGAGCGGCGATGTCAAGATCATCCACCGGTACTTGCCGCGCGAGGTGGGCGAGCTGGTGGTGTATTACATGTGGTTGGTGTTGCCGTTCCAGCAGCGGTTGGAGGCGATGGTGTGGGAGAAGGAGGCGATATCATCGCACATGTGGCCAGCCGACCCCAGCGGACGGAAGTGGACAAGCGACCGATTTCGGGAAATATTGAAGCGTGAAAGCAGAGTAGGTTTAAAGCAAGAGTTGACGATTGCAGCATACCGTGAGATTGCCATCGGCATCAGCCGGAGGTTTTTGCGGCCATCGTCGGCATTTCGAGCAGAGGAGGCAGAGGAGAACGAGGAGTGGAACGAGGAGAATATGCTCGCCACCATCCAGGACGAGCAGGCCGGCCACAGCGCGCACGTAGCCGGCATGGTATACGCGCGCGGGATCATGGAGATGGCAGGCGTCACAGCAGACAGGCGGCAGTTGTTCCGCAACTCGAGCACCGATTGGCACCGGTTTTTGGGTTTCCAGTCCGCCGTAGACGCAGTGGCAGACGTCAAGAAGCGGAAGAAGGCGCCGTTCGAGAGCGAGGCGGACGAGGCAAGGATAGAGAGGCTGGAGCGGCTGAGGAAGATGGACCCGGCAGCGCAACTCCAGCGAATGAAGGGCAAGAAAGCAAAGTTCAGAGGCGTGCAGAAGGAGGCCATCGAGGCGATCATTGCCGGCGAGAGCCCCGTCGTGGCCGTGATGCCGACTGGCGCAGGCAAGAGCATGTTGTTTATGTTGCCGGGGTGGGCAGAGCAAGGTGGAACGACGGTCGTCGTCGTGCCGTTGGTTTCGCTGCGTGGAGACATGATGCGGCGGTGCAAGGAGCTGGGGATATCGTGCGCCGAGTGGGAGAGTCGCTGCCCGCCCGACGCAGCAGCCATCGTGTTCGTAACGCCCGAGTCGGCCGTGGGAGAAGCGTTCGCGACATTTTTGAACCGGCTGCGAGCGACGCGGCAGCTGGACCGTATCGTGATCGACGAGTGTCACATTGTGTTGAACCGTCGATACACATTCCGCAAGCAGATGCAACAGCTCGGCAGGCTGGCAGCAGCCGAGACGCAGATGGTGCTGTTGACAGCAACGTTGCCGCCGACCGAAGAAGACGAGCTGTATCGACGGATGCATTACCAGCGAGGGCAGGTCAAGATGTTCAGACAACCGACCACAAGGACGAACGTGGCGTATCAGACCATCAAGATCAGCCGGTCCGTGAAGAAGAAGGACGTCGAGTCGATGGTCATCAAGACAGTGTGGCAGAAAATGCGGAAGTACAGGACAGGCAAGCTCATCGTGTACGGCAATTCGAAGCCGAAGGTGAAGGCGTTGGCAGAGCAATTAGATTGTCACGCGTATCACGCGGATGCCGTGGGCAAGGCGAGCATGTTAGCGGACTTCATGGCAGGCAAGCAGCGCGTGATCGTGGCAACGAGCGCGTTGGGAATGGGCGTGGACATACCGGATGTACGGTGCATCATTCACATCGATTGGCCGTTCACCATGTTGGATTACGCACAGGAGAGCGGCAGGGCAGGCCGGGACGGGTTGCGAAGCGAGGCGGTTTTGATCGTTCAGGATGGGAAACAACGCACCGAAGACAACGAGACAGAAGCCGAGCGGCAGTTGGTGAGGGAGTATGTTGAAGGTGGTGAGAGCGGGGCGGCTAGCTGCAGGAGGGAGGTGTTGGACGGGTATTTGGATGGGAGGAAGGATCGAGCAGGGTGTAGAGAGGAGGACAACGAGGAGATGTGCGACGTGTGCCGAGGGATAGATGGGCAGTTGGAGGAGGTGGTTGAAGAAGAAACAGAAGAAGAGAGCGAGACAGACGACAACAGTAACGATGGAGAAGAAATGGACGTCGTCGAAGCGGAGCGGGAAGAGATGCGGCGGGTGTTTCAACAGCAGGAGCAGGCGCGCCGGGGGCCGTGGCAGACGTTGACTGAGCATCGACAGCAGGAGTTTGCCGACGTAGAGTGGGTGCGCAGGCAGTTGGCGTGGTGGGCGAATCGCTGCGGGATTTGCGAGGGAGCAGGCGATCCACAGAGCGGACACGACATACGGCAGTGTTGGAGGGCAGAAAGCAAAACAGCGAAGGAGATGGTACAGAAGATAGACGACCAGGTTCGGTTCCACATGTTTTCAGGTTGCTTCCCGTGTGGTGGCGTACCGCAGGAAATTTGCAACAGCTGGGAGCCGAACGAGAAAGGGAAGTATCGAAGGGTAGGGGGAGGGACTTGTCAATACAGCGGGGTGTTGAGCGCAGGATTAACAGGCATAGTATTCGGTTACACGGAGGCAAACGCCCGATGGCAGGCCCGATTAGCGGAGTTTGGGGTGGACGATGCAGGACCGGGTAGGATGTTAATCGAATATTTAGGGAAGAAGCAGCCGCTGGACAACGTGGAGAGCAACAACTTGGTAAAGGAGTTTTGTTGGATTACACGGCTGTTGGCTGAGTAGGCGCAGTAGTAGCAAATGAAAGATTTTCCGTTCGCGATTCGCTGTGCAGCAGAGTTTGGTTCGGGCCGGGACGCAAGTTGGGGTAGTGGAGTTTCGGTTGGGCCCGGACGCAAGTCAGGGTGGGGTTACCGGTGTTTACGGCACGCAGATTATCAACAAGACAGACAAAGAAGCTGAGTGTGTAGGGAGCGCAGACAACGCGCATACGAGCGCAGAGAGTGTGAGCAGAGAGGGCAGTAGAGACAAGAGGAGGTGTTAGAGCTTGCAGTCAGGCCAGGACGCAAGTCAAGATTGAGATAGGGTTATACGTGGTTTGGTCAAGCGGGCAACAGCATACAGCATTGTAAAAGAACACAGCAGCCAGCAAGAGGTGCCCACCAACCCGAGTGGTTCCCCAAGTGGTTCCCCAAGTAGTTCCCCACGTGGTTCCCCAAGTAGCGCGCCACCCCAAGTGGTCCGAAAGTAGTCCCACCAGCCCAAGTGGCCCGAAAGTGGTCCCCCGCCCAACCAAGTGAGTCCACATCAGTGACGCCAAATTAGTAAGAGCCGATTATTTAAGAAAAACCAACAGCCAAGAAAGAGCGCGCAACCCAAGAAGAGCCCACAATCCAGGCAGAGCACCCGAAACCAAGTGAGTCCCCAACCCAAAGCACCCGTTTGTATTGAAAAGAAAGCGCAGGATCAAGACAGCGAAAATTTGGGAAAAGTAAGATGCGGAGAGGAGGCATTTGAAAAGGTCACCAGGGGGTTTAGGCAGATGGATCGGGATGGGGACAACATGTAAAAAGGTGTTTTGGGCGTTTAGAGAGGATTGTCACAAGATAGAACAGAAGCTAGGGGAAGTTTGGCAAACCCGATTGTGGTGCCGCAGCCAGAAAGGCATTCCCAAGCCCGTAGATGCCGTAGTGCGTGAGAGAAGGGTGGACAGTGGGCCCGCCAGGTGTCACACGAGAGCGAAGAGGCAGGTGCAGAGTTGGTTGGAGGAGCGGATGCAGGTTAGGGTTAGGGTTACCGGTATTTGGGGCAAGCCGACAAAGGAACAGAGGCCCGTAGAGAGACCCGTAGCCCGTGGAGGTGCCCCCGAACGCGTAGAAAGACAGGCAACAGGCAGGAAACAGCCGCAACCCGCGAAGATGCCCCCGAACCGGTGAAGAGACCGGTAATGCGAGGGTAAGAGAGAGAAGGGGGGGTGGGCGGTGGGCCCGTGGCAAGGTATCAGAGGGGGTAGAGACAAAAGGGCGGGCGGTAGGCCCGTAGAGAGGTATCAGAGGGACGAAGAGGGGTTGGCGGTGGGCCCCGTCAGGGCAGAAAAACAAGGCGAAGACCCGTAGGTGATTAGAGGGCTAAGAAGTGTTAAGGAGTGCGAGGAGAAGGGTTAGAGAGAAAGGGGATTGCGGTGGGCCCCGTTCAAGACAGAAGAGCAGGGCGAAGACCCGTTAGCGAGTGTGAAGATGTAAGAATGTAGGGGTGGGCGGTGGGCCCGTCAGGTGTCACAAAGCAGGCGGGCGGGGCGGTAGAGGATGAAGGAGAAAGAGGGGAGGTGGGTGGGGCCGTGATAAGGTATCACGAGCCGAGGGTGAGGGAGGCAAGAAGGGAGAAGAGAGTCGTTGAGGAGAAGGCAGAAGAGGGCGGGCGATGGGCCCGTCAGGTGTCACAGAGAAGCCGAGCGCAGCGGTGAAGTAGAAGGGGTGGGCGGAAGGCCCGTGGGGAGGCACAAGAAGCGCCGCGGTTGAGAAAAGAGAAGAGGCAGGCGACGAAGTCGTGGTGAGGTATTACCGAGAGGTCCGCAACCCGTGAAGAGGCCCCCGTAACCCGTGCGATAGTGACATGTAAAAGAGGGTGCAGCAGATACCCGTCCGAGTGGCAGGAGCCCGTAGAAAGGCCCCGGAGGCGCAAAGAGCGTAACGTAGAGCGGTTCAAGAGCGCAGCAAGGGTAGGAAAGAGCGAAGTAAAGAAGAAAAGAGCGGCAACCGGTAGCTGAGGGTAGGACGCAGGTAGAGGGTAGGACGCAGTTACAAGGCCCCGCAAGCCGAGGAGGTTTGCGGTCAGTAGCAGACAGCAGGGATCACATCATCAAGGCGTCAGGGAGGGCAAGAAGAGAAGTAGAAGGTAGAGGGTGAGCGGAGAGCCGGCAAGGTGTTTACAGCGTGAAGTTGGGTTCAGGGCCGGACGCAAGTCAGGGTTAGGGTTATCCGTATTTGGGGAAAGTAGACAACAGGACAGAAGCAAACGCGGAGGCCGAAACCCGGATCCCGTTAGCCGTTATCCGTTTCGGCAGTCCGCAAGCGCAAACCGTTGAATTCAAGGAAAGTTCAAAAGTTCAGCAGCTCAAAAGTTCAGCAGTTCAAAAGTTGAAAAGTTCAAAAGTTCAAGAAGTTCAAGAAGTTCAAGAAAAGTCAAGTTCAAGGAAAGTTCGAGAAGAGAGAAAAGATAAGCAGAGGAAAGGGAGTAAAGAAGAGAGTTGAAGTTAAAAGATCAAAGAAAGCGGGTGGGTAAGAGGGCGTAAAATTGAAAAGAAACGTTAAAGGTAAAAAGAAAAAATAAGCAGTTTAGTAGTTTAGAGAAATCAGTAAAGAGAAGAAAAAAGGATTAGAGAACACAGTAGAAAGGATTTGAAAGATTTTTTTCAAAGATAAAGAGAGTTTCAAAGAAGAGTTAGCAAGTAAGTGTTGAGAAATAAATAATAACAAAGAAAAGAGGTAAAGTTATAGGAAAGAAGTAAAGAGGAATAAGAAAAGAAATAGAAATACACAGGCAAACAGAAGAAACAAGTAGTTTAGTAGTTATAAAAAAAAAATCAAGGGAAGATGAAAAAGTTAAAGAGTTACAAAACGTGTTTAATAGAGAGAAGGCAAGGTAGAAACAAAGCAAGAAGGGGGATTAATGGTTTCAAAAGAAAGTTGACAAGAATAAGCAGGGGTTAAAGTAGCAAAAGAGGATAGAAGAGAGTGTTTTAAAGGAGGTGAAAGAAAGAAGATAAAGAAAGTAGTAAAGAAAAGAGAGGAAAGATTGAAATGAAAAAGATAGAGGGAGAATTAGGACAGAGGTAAAAGAGAAAGAAAAAAGGTTAGTTAAGAAAAGGGTGAGGGTAGAGACAATAGTAAGAGTAAGAAAGAAAAGAAGAATAAGTAGAATAAGTAGAAAAGAGATTCAGATTAGAATAGATTTAGAGATACAAAAGAAAGAAAGTGCAAAGTATTGTCAAAAAGTAGTAGGAAAAGAAGAGCGGGGTTAGGGTTTTATAGTTATAAGGAAAAAGAGATAAGAAGAAAGGAGGAAAGAAGTAATAAAGTAGATAAAAGACAGAATAAAAAGAAGTACAAATAAGTTTAAGTAGGGGTAAAAAACACGGAAAGAAATACAAGCAGAGGCGAGTATAGATACAAAGAAAAGGTGTAAACAAGTGAGGAGGTGTAAACAAGTGAGGAGGTGTAAACAAGTGAGGAGGTGTAAACAAGTGAGGAGGTGTAAACAAGTGAGGAGGTGTAAACAAATGAGGAGGTGTAAACAAGTAAAAAAGGTAGAAAAGAAAAGAAAGAGTAGGCAGTAGGCCCGTAGGGTGTTTAAAGAGAGCAGTTATTAGTTAGTTACAAGTAGGGGATGTGGGTGGGGAGCCCGTCCGAGGGTGAGGGAGAGAGAGAGAGAGAGAGAGAGTGAGAGTGAGGGTGAGGGAGAGAGTGAGAGTGAGAGTGAGGGTGAGAGAGAGAGTGAGAGAGAGAGTGAGAGTGAGGGTGAGAGAGAGAGTGAGAGAGAGAGTGAGAGTGAGAGTGAGAGTGAGGGTGAGAGAGAGAGTGAGAGTGAGGGTGAGGGAGAGAGTGAGAGAGAGAGTGAGAGTGAGGGTGAGGGAGAGAGTGAGGGTGAGAGAGAGAGTGAGGGTGAGGGAGAGAGAGAGAGTGAGAGAGAGAGAGTGAGAGAGAGGGTTAGGGTTAGGGTTAGGGTTAGGGTTAGGTTAGGGTTAGGGTTAGGGTTAGGG